>LOJH01015074.1:0-11961 GCA_001685095.1 Ellobius talpinus | reverse complement strand
AGATAGATAGATAGATAGATAGATGATAGATAGATGATAGATAGATAGATACATGCATATATTGAGATAAGCCTTCCCTGGATGCCCTTGAACTCATACCAATACTCCCACCTGTTTGCAAAGTACCAACATTACTAAAGTGAATTATCACATCTGGCTCTACCCTACCATTCTTAATCTTGAGTTTCATGTCACTCTTGAAAGAATGAAATGCTAACGACCAACATGTTGAAACATCCACTTTTGTTCATGGTAGCCCAAAGATTGGTCAGTTTCCCTGGTAAAAATCCTGTCTTCACAATACCTGGACTTGTGGAAATCTACAACATTTAATAAGAGTATAATTATTTTACATATAATATATGCATATGTCAGAATAAGATACCAATTAGAAATGGAACCAATTAATATACAAATATCAATTTTTGAGAATGAAAAATGCACATAAAGTCTTATTGAAGAATACAATAAAATACTGGATAATTGGAAGCATATTTTTATTAGAGCTCCTCCTATAGCACAAATTAATACCCCTAAGTTAATACCAATTTAATACAAATTAAAAACCCAAAGTAAATTTGTTTTTAAATGAGGAGTAGAAAATACTAAACCTATTGCAGAAGAATAAATGTCTTTAAAATGGCCAGGGATTAAAAAGAGTGGGAACATGAAAAAGCAGCCAGTTTTTCATCCAACTACAGCTTCAATTCATTCTAAAATCACTGAACTAAAAAATACTTGCCACAGGTAGGAAAAGTAGATAGAGTAGTGGGGTGCAAACTAAATCAAGTTAAGGTGTCTGATCATCCCCACAAATAACCTACTCTGGTTTGTTCCATTGACAAATGCTTTTACTTGATGTAGTGAAAAAGTTCTGTCAAGACTCATACAACTTACAGAAAGAGCTCACCACATTCGAAGGGCCAGTCAAGACTAAGCAGTATCGATAACTCTAAGAAATGCAAAAGAAAATACTAGAGCCTGCCCTTGTCCTTTAAGTTCCTCAAGCATGACATTCTTGGGCTGTGTGGCAGAAGCTCACCGGATGAAAAGAAAACCTCAGAAATAAATTTGTCCTGTGAGCAAATAATTTTCAGCTATGACTGCTTTGTTTAAAGAAAAATCAAATGCAAACACGCAGCAAGTTTAAATGCAGTATTACTGATTGACTTGAAATTAATGTCCAAAGTAATTTGATTTTCTAACTTTTTACATTTGTTATGAACCACTTCGGCTAAGTTCTTTTAAGTTGCTTTAGCAAAACAGATCTGAACTTTGCAATGTCTGAGTTTCCCTTGGCATGCAGAGTTCATTATTTTTTATAACAGACAAATTTTGAATGACAGTTTTTAAGCCCCCATTTTTAAACTAAGAATGCATTTTACTGAGAAAAAATAATAATGCCACAAACGTGTTTATTCAGCAGTATAGCTTCAGGAAACATTAATAACCTACCGACTGCAAAACCTGTTAGTTTTGCTTGTGGAATCTGCTATCACTTCTTCCAGTTATTACCCTCTCAAGAGACTGAGCAAAGCAGTCCTATGTAATCATGATTCATCTTCATCAGTGTGAAGAGTGTGACAAGATAAAAAAATACAAGCTTGAAGAAGACGCTAAATTTTCAGTGAAAAGTTTATCCTTGTTAAGCCTGCATTGGCATAATTTCAGATAAAGAACAGAACAATTTGTTTCTTTGCATACATAATTTAAGAACCGGCCTCTGTTGTAGCAACCCTAGTGAATGCAAATTGCTCTGGCTGCATATTTAAAGTTCTCTGACATCAATAACAGACTCTTACAAAGTACAGATATCACTTCCACGAAACTCTTAGAAGTTGAAGTTTGTAAATCAAATATTACCGGCTGGCTCCAAAGAGTGGTTTTGAAATGCTTGGTCTAGATACCAATACCACAAGATCATTATTTATATGAGACTAAAATGGTACTAAATACACAGAGTCATTAACAGTTTTTTTTTAAAAAAAACAAAATTAGGTCTACATGATTTCAATACATCTGCAGTTTATTTTTATTTTTAATTTTTCCAAATAGTTCTATATTCATTTATTTGTGGGTATTTTTAAGATGGTGTCACTCTATATAGTGTGTCCTGAAACTCACTCGGTAGACCAGGTGAGTCAAGAACTCACAGAGATCCGCCTGCCTCTGCCTCCCAAGTGTTGGGATTGGAGTCTTACAGAAACTAGCTTTCTAGAAGCCTAATGTTGGCAAAGACAGAATAAGAAGTTAGGGTGACCAAATCCTATGTGAACAAATGCACACAATTTAGTTGTGCATATTTTTTAATGTAAAAGAATATGTCATCTCCTTGGATTTGTAAATATATCTATATGTATCATTCTGATAGGGAACCTACTGTGATTCACACACCCACTTCTTGAATGAGAATAAAATTAGTCCTACCTTTTTCCCTACCTCTACCACATTGTAAGTGCTCTCGAAATTTTGTGCAGTACCTAACTGTAGTAAACACAGCTTCCCTAGTTCTTGTCTACTAAAGGGTGATTGGTGCCCTCGAGTATGATAACCAAACGATGATTCTGTACATTTAGAACATTTAGAATTACCCTACACTCCCCAAGAAGGCAGATGTTTTATATATATATACACAACCCTTAGATATTATTTTGAAGAAATACAGTAAGTTAGGAAAATTCTATTAAATGGCCTTAGTTGTTGCTAAGTTTACTCTTTGTTGATAAATACTTTAAGGATAAATAGAATCAATTATTATCTGTTTTTTGAACAGGAAAAGAGAACAATATTTGCCTTTTCCTTAATTTCATATCTTAACTATCCTCAAACTAAATCTAGACCAGTAGAATTTGCTATAGAATTTGTGTGGGGCTTTCTTCCATCTTTTTACTGTAGCTAATATCCTCCTGAAGTTATTTATTTACCTGCCTACCACTCAGCTTGGGAAATAAAACATCCTAAATAAGGTTTTGAATTCTTTATGTTAATAAAATAACTTGTATGATAATGTGTTCATTTTTTCAATCAGCATTATTTGGGAAGAACATTAATTGATACATTTAGATCTAATTCATCTCAAGATAGAGTGTATATACAATGGTTTTATTCACTCTCAGAATAGAATTTAGGTCATTTTTAATTCATTCTACTTAGTTTCACATATACATCATAAATATGTACATGATATAATGGTAATCACAGGTGGGCATTTTTTTCCTTAAGAAACTTCACATGCAGAAATATTCCAGTCTTTTACACAATTATTAATGTGATGCATGCTAAACTAAATGTCAAAGTGTTTTTATTAAGAAATAATTGTATGAAGTGTTGGGTATGCTAAATCCTCTATAGGATTATAGACTGTATATGGTGCATTATACCTTACAACTCTGTGTAATTATTAATGTATTAATTATATTGTAGGAGTATTTCTTTTTGTTTGTGGGTTTTATTGATGTGTGTGAGAGTGTAAAAGCCAGGGGCTCATGTCATTTATCTTTGTTAATTGCCCTCCATCTCATTTTTCAAGACAGAGTCTCCCACTGACCTGCAGCCACCAATACTGGGTTCCTGGGGTAGCACTACCACATTCAGATTTTTGCATGGGTTCTGGGATTCGGACAACTAGATCTTTGTGCTTTATACATTTGCTGACTGAGCCACATATCCAATATTTTTACTATGTCTATCATATCTCTGGATCAGATACAGTCATACACAAAGGTCCTGGCCAATTAGACATAAGCAAAAATAGAGAAGGGAATGATGAAGGGAAGGTGCTTGTTTAATATTTAAACTTTTCTTTCTTTCTCCTTTCAGATGAATTTAAGTATTAACAGGATACCTGAAATAGGGCTACACATCCTAAAGGTTTATGTGGATAATTGAGGATAAATAGTTTTAAAAGACCACAGGATCCTAATAGTATGGAGATTAAAGATGACCTCGATGAACATTCATGTGAGAAAATCTATCTGAGGCAAGAGTCTTGCTTTGTAGTTTGGATTCACCCAACACTCATGATTCTATTGACTTAGCTTCCTATTACAAATGGGGTAAAAAAAATTCTCTAAACTATTTGTAGATATGTTTGGTGTTTGTGACCATACGTCATTCTTCTTGTTGACTTTCACCTAAAATTCTTGAGCTGAAAGCATTTCATTGTGTACATTTCTGATTTTTGACTATTTGTTGATACATGACATATCCTAAGTATGGTATCCAAATCTTAAAATTTGCATAAATCACACAGGCCCTATACATGCAGCATTCAGGCAATTATATAAAAATATTTTAGCATAGCTGCATTTTTACTGTATCCAACCACAAAGGAAAGTGTGAAATTTCACTGAGATAATTTATATCAAGTTATCTGCCAAAGCACACATGTATTGAATGCTCTGTACTGACTAGATTAATCTAAACATTGAGAAGCAACCCAACCCTAAGAGCCCAGACTTAATCAACAGATTAATGACTTGATAGATCCCAAGTATGACTATCTGGAGATGTGCTAAAATAAAGGTAGAGTCTAGAGAAGAAATTATGTCACCAAGGTGACTCCTGAGAAGATGGGCCATTCCCCCAAACACCTCCCTCCCTTCCTTCCTCTTTTTGACCCTCTACCTCCAGCTCTCTTCCCCCTCCCTGCTCTCTGGCCCACCTTTCTCTATCTGAGGGACACAGCTTCTGCCACACACTTCCACCACTATATCTTTTGTCATCTCAGATCCAGATCAGGAGAGCCAGTTAAACTTGGACTGAAAAAAGAAAAGTTTCCACTGTCTAAATTGTTTCTCGTGGTGACAAAAGATACTTTATTGTTTGGGGGCTCAAAAGCTCAGATATTGTTAATGCTTCAGATTTTGGGTTTTTTGAGTGAGAGATGTCAACCTGCAACACTTTTGTACTTAGGGGCTGTTTTCAGGAGCCTTACTGAGTTACAACAATGTTTTGTGTGTTCTGCACATGACTTGGTTGGCTGTGTGTACACATGTACACACACTAAAACCTTTATCTACATCTTTGCTTTAAGTTGATTCACAGTATATTTTCACAAACTAATCCCTTCAACTTTAATGAGTAAAAGTTAAATGTATGCCCTTTTCCTTATGACTAGTTCTTACTGAAGAAATCCTTCTTTTTTCTAAGATAATAATTGTTTTCTTTCTTTCCTAAAATCAAGTTAAAACATTTTTATTTTGGCCTTCTTAAACTTGGATTGATTTCCCAAAAAAAGATATTGATTTTAAGACATGTTTTTCTTCTAAATTGCTATAAATTGTTATAAAAATTCATGGTCTTCATACAACTGGCCACACAACTTAAGTAAGCTTCATAAACTTCAAAAACTCCTAAATGAATTCTTCTTGTCCAGGTCACTACAAGATAACAACTGAGAATATTTATAGCACTAACATAAGACATGTCTGGTTTAGGATGCAACTATGCAATCAGATATTAATTCACCGCATATGAATTGTCTCCTGTGGTTTGGCTGTGGCTTGAGAGAGTGTCCTCACAGGTTCACATGGCACAAGGCACAGCCCTCTGGGTGGCAGTATCTGGGCACTAGTACCCTTATAATATGTGCCTTATGGAAAACAGTGAGGTCCTAGGACATCAACTTCATATGTAATTAGTACTAGTTTGTAACATAAATCAGTCACGCCAAGGATCTATTAGTATTGATACTGCCTCATACTCTTGGCTTTTCTACGTCACCAGTTTCTTTGCTTCTTCTCTGTATGGTAATACTGTCAGAGAATATTATTGGTGCCATGATGTTTGAGCTTTCTAGTCACCAGAATTGTGATCATAAGAAATGCCTTTTGATTATCTATTATTCTGTGCAGGCATTCTGTTATAATAATACAGAACTGTGCTAATAAGCCATCTGAATATCTGACCTCAATTCTCCTTCCAAATATTTGAAATGATGACAGTAATTTTCTGGCATTATAATAAGAATTAAATTACATAGTGAGTTTATATATATGTAATGGAATATATAGCATAACATAATATATAGTGTAATACAAATATATTTTATGAACATATATATATATATTTGTAATATAAATATAAAAATAGAAATTAACATTTAAAGAGACAAAAGTAGAAAAATCAGTAGCAATAATGCTAAGAAGGTAAAATAGTAATAAAATCTACCTGTACAAATATTATAAGTACAATATGATTAGCCTTTGTAATATTATAATTATAATTTGTAATATACTGTAAAATCATCAGCAGTCTATCACAGCTAATCATGTGACTTTTCCAAGGTCACATGAAACTGAAGATTTGAGAACTGAAGCTTAGGTTTGCTTGACACCAACATCTTGGCTCTTGCCCATTGCACAACAGTTTGAGAAGATAGGATGGAGGCTTGGGAGCCATTTGACTCCCTCTGTACTGAGAGAACAACATTAAAGGAAAAGCACACTGAAGTCTTTAAATCCCCAAGTCCTCATTCTTGCCATTGGCACAGCTTCAAGGGTACCCATCCATTCAGTTAGAAAGAACAGTAGCCAACTCCATCAGGACACTCTACCGGTGAATTTTTACCCAATTTACTTGAGTTGTGGCAGCAAAACAGAGCTGAAAGTAGCAAAAGGGGCAGGAACATTACTTGGCATTTGAGCTTGAAATTTTTACTGTGCTGAAAATGAAGACAGCCTGAACCATTGCACACACACACATACACGCACGCACAAACACACTAAATAAAAGCAGCTATATGATAAGTGTCAAGCATTTAAGTTCCATGAATTGCTCCCCATAAACAAAATGTGAATCTGGCAGGAAAGTCTCTGGAACAAAGAGTCTGGGACAGAAGAGAAAACAATTTACAAGTTATCTTGGAAGCATTTATGCAGAAGAAGATGTAGAGAAACTAAAATACTAGCATACAATATGTCATTCATGCTTATGCAAAAGGCAACACTGGTACATAATTATATATTTCAGTAAAGGGAGAAAGTAAATAAAAAGAATAAAAAATGGATTGTTATGTCTGCACACTATTCACACTCTCTGGTTAAAGTAATCATCAAATTTTCATCTCCTTGGGGCTTCTGCTGCTGCATCCCAATAGAATGGAAGTAAAACCCCCATGATGGGTACCAACAAAGCCTTCCGATTCATTCTGTTCTGAGTCAACATAACTGCACACTGGTTGCTTTTGACATGTCAGGAATGGAAACTGGAACACTCATATATCTTCTCTGTCAGGTTGTTTTTCTCCATCCCCATATACGTGTAATAATCACTGAAGTAATATCATCCATAGAATAAGTATCTTCTGCGATGACTGAACTTCCAGACCCCAGCTGTGGTTTCCATGATCATGTTATACAATGGAATTGTCTCCAAGGCCACTGTATAATCCATGGCAGGTTACCTCCCTCTTTACATTTCAGCATCCCTAGTTGCCACTAAGGAGTTAATAACGCTTATCACAAATCTCCTGCAGGCAAGGTTAAAAGGCTCCCTAGAAAAGGCTGTAAATTAGAAGGTTACCTAAAGTATGCACTGGGGATGCAGAGCCTTGTGTTACTCTCAAATAACACTATAACCTAGTTCAGGTTGCTGACACCTCTGAACCATATAACACACAAACCATGTTCTGAACCATGTCCACGTGCATAACTTCCATAAGACCGCTATACACAGAAATATCTTTGCAAAAGCCAGCTCAATTAAGAGCAGAAAGAATAATTGGGTTTATTCTAAGTTTGGTGAAATTATGAATTGCAATCATAAAATCAAATCATATAGTTTGGCTCAGGGTTCACGGTAGTGATTTTTACAGAGTTCCATTATCCTGTCATTCTAGGTCCTTGTATATGCCCCTGCTTCTCAAAGGGGTCACATTCTACAGTGGAGGAAGTCCAAGGAAAGAAATGGAGGTAATGGTCACTGCAAGAAGAATGTCTTAGTTACTTTCTCATTGCTTTGAAGAAATGCCTTGACAAAGGGAGAGATGATGTTTAGTCCCAGAAAGAGAGATGGAGTTCATCATTGTAGGGAAGTCCATCATTTCAGGAGGTAGGGAGGCTGTGGTTGCTGGAACAGGAAGCTGGCTGGTTATACTCATCCACACTCAGATAGCAGAAAGACAAGAAGTGTAGCTGGCTATAAAGCCTCACACACACTTACCAGGCAATGGTACCAGCTGAGGACTAAGTGTTCAAACCTGTGAGCCTATGGGAGATGTTTCAGATTCAATCCAACTCATAACAAAGTATACTCTGTTATTAAGCTTGCCTTGTGTATTAATCAGAGGTCTCCTGAAAGTTAAAACCAGCAGCATGTCCTCAAATGAGAGGTGGTGAGAAGAAAGAAAATGAACAGAGATTAAGGAATTTTCTTACAATGAAAGGCAAAGGTTCCAAGTTCAAAATTTGGAGCATGGTTTACTTGAGCTAAGGGAGGTGAGTCTTTATTATGACCTCAACTAAAGGAATGGTCAGCCTACATTACAGGGGTTTTGTGGGGGGCAAACAGCTATAATCATAATCCACCAGTTTATATGGCAATAACATCCACAAACACTCTGACAGCGACATCAGGAGTCATGTTTGAGGCCTGAATTTTCACACCATAGTTCAGTCAATTGGGTACATAAGAGTTAAACATTATACTTTTAATTATGTATTCAAACTCCTGTTGCATTCCTTGGTTTGAGAACGTAAAGAGTACACAAGTGTATCAAACTGCCTTTGTATGCTTAGGGTCTTGTTTGATCCTGGACCCCAAATAAATGATCATTTAATGTGTACCAAACCTAAATACTTGGGGCTTTCCTTAATTTTATTTCCCTAGGCTATGATACAGAATGAATTTGAGGATGTGCCCTGAGAAATGTGTCATTTAGTGAAAGTTATTTTTCACAGAGTGAAGAGCATCCTCCAAAATTCACACGGTTCAATGAAACTGCATTTAAAGAGATGTACTCTATAGAGGTAATTAAAATTAAATAGAAGTATGTCACTTGCCTCCCGCTACCATTCTGGAGGTGGGGGTAAGAGTCAACAGGAGTCAGGAAAGTGGCAGAGCAAATTTGCTTATTGTAGGTGTTAGGCAGCCCTTTATAACCCCTCCCAGACCTAGGAATTCACATCATCTGAAATACTGTATTGTCTCTCCTTCATTGGTTCCAGACACCTGATATCATAGCGTCATCAGTACCCAGGCTCTGTGGCAGGTTCCTGTTTGGCTCAATGGGAAATTACCGATGGGAATGCTCCACTGGACCTGAGGGGGCTTACTGCTAAGCCTTTACAGCTGATTTCAACTGTCCATTGACCTTCTCCAACAGAAGCACAAGTGTGGTAACTCAACCCATTTAGTTGAAACAAAATACTCTTTGCCCACTTTTCAGGCTGAGGACATGAGTTTGCTGCGCTGGACCAACAACAGACTGCTGAATAACTGAAAGAGGAGGGGCTGTGCAATTCTGTCTCCCATCTCCACCTATGAAATTCTAAGTAAGCTTTTGTTTGTCCCAAAAATAAATGAACAGGATTAGTGTCCTGTCTGGAGTATTTCAGAATGTAAAGAGCACTCCCAGTAAATCAGCCACTCATGCCTCAGTTTGAATTTTTTCCCTTCCACAAATAACTGAGACTGACCAAGTCTGAGGATAAAGGAAGAAAACAAATTAGGTAAAACCAAGTAGATCCGGGTGTTATTATTATGATTTATGGCACAAGTGACCCTGGCAGATCCCACTGCTGGTGTGGAGGACCGCAGCAGGTAAGGGTCGGCATTTATGCCATGCACAGAGAGCTTGGGTATGGAAAGTTTATTTAGTAGGTATTGGGGGAAAATGAGCTATTTTAATATTAAAAGAACCAAGCAATCACATCCTGAGTTGGGACATGCAACTACTTTGTCAAACATTTGAGCAACTTGCAACTCTCTGAATGTCAGACAAGGTGGAAATGTGCCCACATCTTTGGGCCTGGGGGGGTACTGGGATTGGGCAAAACTTGTCTCTTAATGAGACATGGTACCTAGCTGATACGGTAGGCCAGCATAAAAATCATAACAGCTATAGAGGAAAATATACTGAGTGAGATATAGGCATTTCTTCCAAAATATGCATAGGTTTGGCCTCACTATCTCATGGATCTTGAAGAAATGTCAGGAGTAAAAGTGTTCAAAGAAGCAAATACTCCTAAGCACTATGCTTCTTCCTTTCAAAATGGAGCCAGTAGCAATCAGGGTCTTTCATGCTATTGTCCTTCTGAGCATTGTCCTTCCACTAAAATTAACTAAGCTTTTCCTGGTCAGTCTCTTTGACATCGATAATGCTCATAAAATGTGGGGCTAGAGAGATGGCTCAGTTTTCCTCTTCAAAAGGACCCATGTTCTGTTCCCAGCAACCACATCAGGAGCCTTACAACTGCTTCCAGATCCAGCTCTGGGGAATATGATGTCCCTGCCTGTCTCCTCAGAACCGTGAATTCAATGTACATACCCTTCCACACATATGCATTCATAATTAAATTAAAATTTTTCCATATTTTTCCCTTTGGCCCAACCACATTGCTATCCTCTAAATTCTAGCTGTCCCTGAAGTTACAGATGAAAAGATAAAAAGACCCTTCTCAAAGTCTTCCTTTAAAAAGTCTTGCTTAATGAGTCCTAGTTAAAAAAAAAATCCCCATCCTTTTGACCTCACTGTCCTTCACATTTACATGACTCTGAAAATATATACTGAAGTTAATTATCTTTCCAAGTATTATTAGCCTTAATCCACTCATTAAATGAGCTCTTTTACATCGGGGCACATTTTAACTGTGGACAACATAAAACACTGACTGCACTTCACAGTAAAGCTCCAGAAACCACTGCACAGATTGATGGGTTGGGATTTAAGTGATTAAAGGATAGTCCAGTTCACTCCAAAGCATCTGCTTGTTCATTAAGACTAAACTTCAACCATGTAATAATGTTCAGCGTGTGACTACAAGTCTCATGGAGTATCCAGCATGTATGTATGTAAAGAAAACAAAGTACCAACGAAGGCTACCAACTATGGGACCGCTTTTACTTTTAAAGATTTAATTGATTTTTATTTTTTGTGTGTGAATGTTTGCCGTCTTAGTCAATGTTCTATTTGGTGAGACGCCATGACCATGGCAACTCTCAAAAAGGAAAACAGGTAACTGGAACTGGCTTACAGATTCAGAGGTTTAGTCCATTATCATCGTGGTGGGAAGTATGACAGAATACAGGCAGGCATGGTGCTGGAGAAGTTGATATATCTGTATTGACAGGCTGCAGAAAGAGAGGGAGACACTGGGACTGGCTTGAGCTTCTGAAACCTCAAATCCCACTCCCAGGGACACTTCCTCCAAGGAGGCCAAACCTGTTTTTACAAGGCCACACCTCCAATTGTGACTCTCTCTATGAGCCTATGGGGGCCATTTTCATTCAAACCACCACAATTGCCTTAATGTAGGTTCTGCAGCATGCTCTTGACTGGTACCTGCAGAGACCGGAAGAGGAAATCAGATGCCATAGCCCTAAAACTGGAATTACAGATCGTTGTGAGCTGTAGTGTAGAGGATGGAGCTTAACCTGGGTCTTCTGTAGGAACAGCAAGGGCTCTTAACCAACCCCTGGGCCTTTTTTTTTCAACTACACACATTTCTACCCCTGCAAGAGATATGTATGGAAAAGTAGTACTCTTTGGAAAGACAAGCCAATCATTTATTCATAAAATATTCCCTATTCCTATGAGTGTTGTTTGCCTAGAGATGCTCTTGAGATAAATCTGCATATTGGGGTGGGAGTGTTGGGCAGTAGACGGAGTTCATTAGCAGGATTAAGCATCTGTCTGTGACGCTGTTTCAGTGGGCACTGATTACCAACTTGTCTGAGTTAAGGTACACTGTTAGATTTTTTTAAAAATGCTGCAAGATCCCCGGTGGCAGTAGGCAGCAG
>LOJH01015073.1:10686-22721 GCA_001685095.1 Ellobius talpinus | reverse complement strand
ATGCTCAACATCCTTAGCCATCAGAGAAATGCAAATCAAAACAACTCTTGAGATACCATCTTACACATGTAAGAATGGCCAAAATCAAAAGCAGTGATGACAACTTATGCTGGAGAGGATGCGGAGTAAAGGAATACTCCCCCATTGTTGGTGGGAGTGCAAACTTGTAGAGCTGTTTTGGAAATCAGTATGGGCAATTTCTCAGAAAATTAGGAATCAATCTACCTCAAGACCCAGCAATATCACTCTTAGGCATGTACCCAAAGGATGCTCAATAATACCACAGGACATTTGCTCATCCATTCACAGCAACATTATTTGTCATAGCCAGAAACTGCAAACAGATACCCCTCAACTGAAGAACAGATAAGGAAAATGTGGTACATTTACACAATGGGGTACTACTCAGCCATAAAAAAATGTCATCTTGAAATTTGCAGGCCAATGGATGAAACTAGAAAAAAAAACCATACTGAGTGAGGTGAACCCAGACCCAGAAAGGCAAATATAATATGTACTCACACATAAGTGGCTTTTAGACATAAAGCAAATAATAACCAGCCTACAGTCCACAATCCCAGAGAACCTACACTTCGAACAAGACCCTAAGAGAGAAATACAGGGATCTGCCTAGGAAAGAAGAAAAAGACAAGATTTCCTGAGTAAATTTGGAGCATGGGGGGCAAGAGGGAAGGGGGAGGGGGAGAGGGGAGAAAGGAAGAGGAGTGGGAGAAAATGTACAGCTAAATTAAAAACAATAAAAACGTAACCAAGAAAATGGAACTGGAGAGCTGGCTCAGTGATCAAGAGAACTTGTTCTTTCAGATGGTTCAGGTTTGATTCCCAGCATGCATATGGCTGCTCACCACTGTCCATATGTCAGATTCAAGGGGATTTGACATCTTCTGGCCTCCATGGACACCAGACACACATGTGATACATCCATTTGAGCAAAATACTCATACACAAAACAAAATATTAAAAATTTAAAAAGCAATATATACCTAGGCAGCTTTTTTAAGCAGCTAAGTTTTCAATAATAATTAACCAGAATAGCTCACCCTGAAAGTTTGTAAGTGGAAGCACAAGGCCATTAGTAGTTGCAGAGCCATGTATGGCACCTGTGACCAGAAGTATGTATTAAATGCACAAGTTACCCAATGCCCTTCTACTTAATACTTTGTGGTCTACACTCCAAGATCCAAGAGCTAAGGATCCATGTCCCTGTGTGCTATAAACTCCACATCTGATCCCCTTGATCAACAAGATGGATTAACAGAGACCAAGACACTACAATGGGAGACACCCACTTCTCAAAAGTCCCACGTGTTTATTGGAGTGTATCCTATATCAGAAGACCTGGTTACAAGTCCTGACACACATGAAAAATTTCACAGAAATCCTGTGCCTTAGGGGTTTAGACAAGGACCTAATAATTTTTTCTATACAGGGCAGACAATAAATACAAATACCTTAGACTTTGCAGGTCATAGTGAATACAAAACTTCGCCCTCATAACCATAAGACAGCACACAGAAGACACCATAGGCAATATAGAAATGAATGGATATGGCAACACTGCAAATAAAACTTTATCTACAAACACTGGCTGCAGCATTTGGGCCCTGAGGCTGCAGTTGCCAACCAGTCACCTTCACTATTACTTAGAGCTAATAAAGCACAGAGGATAGCTCTGGGCATTAAATCCATAAAGGGATGGTGATCCTTTCAGCAAACTGGTGCTGCAGTAAGAAGATAGGCGTGGTTGGGGGCGAAGAGTACTAAAGGACAACTCACCCTGTCCCATCATTTGCTGAAGACCTGCTTCCGTTGATTGAAGCCCATGGTGAATGAAAAAACCATTGAACACAAGTAAATAATCCGTATTCTCACCCCAGGCAGCGAAACTGGAAATGGTATTTTATGTCTGATTTCCTGCTCGAACATAGGTGTCCAGGTTTGGCTTCATGCTTTCCACAGCAAGCAGACTGGATGCAATTTTTACAGACTGGATTAGCATCTTACACAACTGACAAAGCCAACTTTTCAGGAGGGAATCCTCACAGCTCTTTCCTCTTAGCTGCCATCAGAAGAAGACTGACATGCCAGGCACTAAGCCAGAACGCCATGGATAGAGAATGAGTATGATATCATTGAAATTCATGATTTAAGGGGGGAAAAAGCACATTTATGCAGACTGCTTCCAACACTTGATGCTTTGACTTACAATGTTTTGAGCTACCTTGGTGCAGAAATGATAAGAACTCTGCAGAAACCATTCTTCAAGTCATCCCTGTGTGGTAGATATTGGTATAGCATCATGAAGCTGGGTGGCAGAAGCCAGGCAATAAGGCAGGTGACTGATGGTGCCTGGTACTGTGCCGTGCTGCCACTAACGGAAGGTATGCCTGGGGGACATGAGCTACATTTTCAACCTACTACCTAAGTTTATTGAGATGAGCACCATCATAAGCGATCATATAACGATAGAAAAAGAAAGACTATGATTTTTGGCAGAGAGACTTAGTGGAGCTGTCATTCATGATGACTCGTGTTTTTAAAACCTTCACAGCATTCTGATAGATGTCCATACTTAGAGTTCTTCTGTCTCAGCACAGAATCGAAAAGGGAAATGTTCCCACCCCTCTTGCTTTTAGAATGTAGGCACATGACTTTGTTTTTACCGATCAGACAAATCCACCTGAAACTAGATTAACAAGTGAGTTACATATAAGGTTAGGGTACTGGTACCCACTCAGCAGAGATGGGTGACATCAGAGGCAGCATGGTTCAGGGACCAAAAGAGCAACTTTTTTGCCAAGATAGACCACAGTGTGGTGCTGGAAATAGCTGCTAGAAAGTGAAATTGGGGTCCCCTTTCCCCCACCCCTTCCAATTACTCATATGTGTAAAAGACTCATGTGTAAATAACGCCAACATGTAAAGACTATCTGGGGCTACATGGCGAAGAAAAATAAAGTTCCTCAGAGACAGCAATGTAAACTAAATGCTCCTGGGAGGACTTTCTAACCTCCACAGAAGCCCGGAAATGTGAGATCAGGCTCTGTTCAGGGAGTGAAGGTGAGTGTGACCGGAATGCTAGGAGCTCAGCTAGTGAGGGCATCAAAAGCAGCAGCCAGAGATCCCAAGGATTCTTCTGTGCCCTGATCAGACAGCTTGGTTCTGACCACATAGGAAGCCATCAAAAGACTTGAAGCAAGAGCTTGTGCATAACGTACCTGCAGTTTAGGAAGAGTCCATGGAAGCAGATGGAGACCTGAGTTCAGAGAAGAGCAGAGAATCGGGCAGAGAGAACCACAGCAGGCAGTTGTAGTCAGCTGGGAGCGAGGTGGAAGATCAGTCAGTGCAGCAGGGGTTTGAATAAGAGCAGAGCAGCTCATTGGTGCTGCGGCAACTTTAATTTAATCTGGGAAGTAGAAACACAGCAGATTCATACATGTGTCTCCCTACCAGGGATGATAATAATCCCTTAGAGAGCATCCATATAGCATCCCGGGATCTCTACTTCCCCAGGAACAACCGGCATAAAGGCAACATAGGAAAACCCCAGGGGATACTGCTGACCTTCATATTGATGGCTCTCCAGAAGCAAGCAGGATGCAGAGAGAAACAAGATCTCACTTTCTGACGATTGCCAGAGCTTTCCTCCTGCAGGAGGGGAAGTGACTCTGGGACACACGGGCCATAAATCTCAGAAGGTGGCGTTCATTCCCTCAGAGTCCCATATTTCACTGGATTCTTGCATCCACTTTCCCTCTCTTGAAGGGCAACTGAGCAAGAAATCTCCATACCTAAGGACGTTAGAGTGACTAGCCAGCTATGCCTTCTAGAACAAGGGCTTTAGATTTCTAAACATTTCATATTCTGAGCAGGTGACATAGGTACTCGACATTCCAGAAACACAACAGTTAAGACAGAAATCAAGAGACAGGTGTCCGCAGGAGCCACAGTTCTGGCAATGTCCTCTCTCCTCCCTTTCCCTTATCCTAGCAAATATGTACAACACTTATCTTTTAATTGAATTGATGGCTTCGTCTTTAGTTTTGAAAGACTGAGCCTGGAGAAGTAGCTCGGTCAGGAAAATGCTTGCTGCATACACATGAGGCCCCGAGTTTGATCCCAGCACCCAAGTAAAGAGCTGGGTGAGTTCGTACACTATTGTGATCACAGCACTGAGGAGACAGAAATGGGTCTAGCATCAGCAGGTTCTAGGGAGATGTGTACATTTAAACAAGCACATTTGAAAGGACAGTGTGTTGCCTAAAATAACATCCAGTTAGCACAAAAAGCTTCCATTTTCCCTCCTTCCTCCTAGTCCTTGCCCTCTCTGGGGTTGGTTACTAATGCAGCAGCTTTTATCAGAATATATTTCTTAGCTCTAGCTCACTGGGGAAACAAAGCTTGCGTCCCATCCTTCTTCTGGAAGTCTAGGAGACACCTCTTGGGCATAACATTCCTTGTGAAGAGACAGGGAGGTGGAACTGTCCAGAGGGAAAAGGCTAGGCTGCAGGAGGAGTTGCGAAGACTTCCTCAACCCTGAGGCAGTTTAGAGGTGAGGATGGTTCTTTATTTGATGCAGATTAAAACAGGGGCCTACCTTTATACACCGACCCAACCTGTTGGGGAATTCTAGCTGCCTCTGGAAGAGTACACCATCTCAGAGAAGGATGGTTCTTTCTGCCCAGGGAAACAACCCCAGAACTCAGCTGTAGGCTCTAAGCCACCGACATTTTTGGCAGCCAATGAGGGAACTAAATTCCTCAGTCTCAAAGGTCAGTTCAAGCCATACACCCCAGATTTATGGTGTCACAGGATCGCAGTCGGAAGCAAACTTCAGCAGCACCACAACTAGATTCTGTACGGTCGGCATCTAGTGTCACAGCGCTCAGAGCAAGGCCTTCTCCCACTTACCCACTTTTTAGGCTTGGCAAAGGAACATTTCCGAGGCTGAGTTTCTTTGAGATGAGGAAAACATTCATAGTAGTAACACAAAGGTTTAGGGGCGACAAAAGAGCATGATGTGTGTCTAGAGCGCAGCAGACCGTCAGCACTAAGCTAATCAAAGTCAGCATGATCGTTAGCGCTCCGTCTGTCTTTGGTCTGTCACCATGCTGCAACTGGACAGGATAGCTAATGGCTGCCCACCATGGGTCAGATGTCTTTTATCCTGTCTTTGATCTAGCCAGTAGGCTAGAAAGCCATAGGTGGTTTTATATTCATTAAATTTGCTGACAAGTTCACACATGTATAAATGCATTGAGATTGCTACCATCCCTGCCACAATGTACTTGGGTTGCCTGTGGCCCTCCTAGCCCTCCACACCTGTCAACATTCCTGCTCCCTATGAGTCCCTTTCCCACACTTAAAGTTTGACCACCATCTCCAATAGATAGCTGCCATTTTATTTGAAATGCTTAGAACCAGAATTGTTTCCAATCTGAAACTCCTTAGGAATTTCAGAATATTGACATACATAAAATGAGATATTTGGGAGATGGGACACAAGTCTAAACAAAAAGAATTGATTCGTTTCATAAACACACATCTGAAAGCCATTCATATGCAGCATAATTTTGTTTTGCTCTATTTTACTCAGACAGAGTCTGGTGGTATAGCCCAGACTCACCAGAAAATCTAGATCCTTCTGTCACTGGTCCCAAATTCCAGGATTATAGGTGCATACATCACCACGCACAGTTGTGCATGAAAGTAAGCTCATGTGTGTTGAACCACCAGAAGGTGTCATTTGCAGCATCTTGTCAGTGCTCAGGAAGTCTCACATTCTGGGCACCTGATTTCAGTTTTTACATCAAGGATGTTCAGCCTGTACTGTATCACAATGCATAGTAGCAATTATTTTATTTAACGGTCTGCTTTATTTATTAAAGTTTGTTGCCAATTAATCACCATTGGAGATAACATAAAAAATGAGCATCTTTGCCATATAACATGGCTTTTCTCTGAGTTATCTCCTTAATTCTTAAGTAAAAACCACAGAAAAATATATTTCCATATCAAATTATCTGACTGCTTCCATGTCTTCTGGGGAACTCTGACTTTCCAAGCCGTTCTCTACAAGAACATGGTGGTTCTCTCCTCTCAATGAGATCTGCTGTGGGCCATAATCTCTGATGGATATTCAGTCACTTTTTCTAGGCCACGTGAATGCAAAACCTCTTACACAAAATATAAGCATCTGCAACATAAAAAAAAGATGATGCTAGGCCACCCTGGGTCCTCAAGGCCTGGGCTGGTAGGAATTCATGGACCCAACTGATGTAATTTCGCTCAGGTAGAAGCTAGCCACCACAGGCCAGCCTGGGTTCTAAAGGCCTGGACTGGCAGGAAGACACCACGACTGGCCTGGCAACTTGCGGCCCCAGGGGTGGGTAGGTGCCATTACGATGAGAAAGGATGTGGTGGAGAAATGGAAGAGAGAAAGCAGAAGAATGGTCCAGGTGCTGTGGAAAGAGACAGAGCTAAAGAAGTGAAGGCAGTGAGGAGGCGGCTAATGTTGGTGGCCTGCTTGCCACCCGGGGCCATGATGGCATCTGCGCATGGGCTGCTGTCATGGGCCATGTCTGGGTCTGTGGTCCCACTATAGCCAGGATCTATTTTGACATCCATGGCCCACATTGACCTCTGGCAATGTTGGTGTCCAAGGGCTATGCCACTGCTGTGCCCATGCAGACCTGAGAGACATGTGTGGGCATCTGGGGCCATGGTGACATCCAAGCCCAGGCTGTTGCCAAAAACCATGACTGGGTTCATGGTCCTACTTCTGCGTTGAAGTCTGTGGCCCGTGTTGCCACCAAAGACCACACAGAAACCCAGGATCTGGGCTGCAACCTATGTCCTCGTTGGACTCTGAGGGCCATCCTGCAGTCAGGGCCATACAGATCTGAGTCAGGTCATGATTTATCCAGGACCAATTTGCTGCTGAGGGCCATGTCTGGGTCCATGGTTCTACTGCAGCTGAGGTCTGGGTTGATGTCTAGGGCCCATGTCACCTTAGGGGTCCATAAGAACCATGCATGATAAAATCAGAGAGCCATGTTGAGTTGGCCCTGCCCTTTGCTGGCCCTGATTCTCACTGGACACTGAAGCAAGGGAGCTGGTCCCAACTCTCATAGGAGAGCTGGCCCCCTGCACTCTGGAGAGATGGTGTCACCCCTCATGGGCATGGGAGAACTGGCCCAGATGGCAGGGATGTAGGAGAGCTGGCTTCACCCATCACCAGAGGGAGGTGGCCCTAGTTGCCTGGACTGACCACTTCAGCTACCACCCAGGCCTATGCCCATGGCCTTGGGTAGGCACACCCTAATATTTATCCCATGTATGACCTGTTGGAGTGTGTGAAGGGACTGGTTCTGTGGAACAATACCGGAAGTATCTCTATGACTTGGGGTGGTCACAGGATACCTGAAAGGCGTTTCAGTGGTGATCCAGTGATGATGGTGTACCAAAACCAGGGGCCTTGAGCTTGACCAATGACTCACCGCAATGAACACTTACAAATAAAGATGAAGCTGATTGGACCAAAGGGTATATACTGTGTGACTCACCTTGGGTCCCAGTACCACTAAGATGAATGAAGAGGTGTTGGATAGGCAGGAAAGGCAGAGGGGAGAAAAGGTTTTTTGTTCTGTTTTGTTATATTTTGTTTTTTATTTTAATTTTTTATTTTCTTTTTAGGGGATGCTACAAGGGTGAAGGGCAGATATGGGGAACTAAGAAATGAGCAAAATTCGGTGCATGATGTGAAATTCTCAAAGAATCAATAAAGAAAATGTGTTTAAAGTGGGGAGGCTGGAGAGACGACTCAGATATAAGGGCACTGGCTGCTCTTCCAAAGGTCCTGAGCTCAATTCTCTGCGACCACATGATGACTCACAACCATCTGTAATGAGATCTGATTCCCCCTCTGGTTGCAGGCAAATATTCAGACAGAGCACTGTACACATAGTAAATAAAATAAACCTTTTTTAAAAAGTGAAGCTGTGTTTTGTTTTGTTTTTGGGTCAACTGTGTTGTATATGTAGTTTCTAAAGTGAAATTCAGATGGTTGAGCCTTTGGGCTCCAAATTGAGTTTGTTTTATGGTCTTCATTATGTACTAAAATAATTTATGTTTTTGTTATTATTAAAACTTATTAAAACAAATATAACTGTCCATAGCAAGTAGGCACTCAAGAAATGTGACCCCCCTTCCCCTCCCCTTCATAATAAGGTGAGCAAGTTGCTCCATAGTGGCCACTCCAGCTATCAGCACTTTCCCATATGGTCAGGTGAATATTTTCCCATTCAGAAGATTAAGAATAAATAGCAATTATAGAACTGATTCTGATTAATCAGTTTGTTAGGATTCGAGAGCTCAAATTCCACCATTTAAATGAACAGAAAGCTGAATCTAAAGGAAACAGCTCATAGAGACATTGCTCAGAGCCTGGAGAACACCCATCACTTGGCCTGCCTTCTGGATTTCTGCTGAGTCTATCTCTCAGGCCCCTTCTTGTCCCTGCTCTCTCTGTTCTTGGTCACATCTCTGTCACCCACATTCTTCTCCCTAAAATGTTTGCCTTGTTTCTGTATATTTCTTCCCTTTGATTAATAGTTTGAGGTTTGTGTTCTTTAACTTCATTGGAAGGGAGCCTTCAATTTTTACACTCATGACATTTCACTAAGGGTGGGGGTGGTGTCCCTAACATGAAAGAAATCTTTTATTTAAGTCTGTGTGTAAAGTCAGAGGAGACACCCCAACTTTTGTGATGACTGGATATTTGGGGCTTTTCTTCAGCCCCTGAGCGTATTATCAGGGTTACCTCTCTTCCATCTCCATTCTATCACATGGTGCTATGTCTCTTCCATCTCCGTTGTGATAAAATTGTGATAAAATTTCTATCATAGGACACAAAGTTTTATTTGTCTAAAATCAGAAGTTCAGTGGGGCAAGCTCAGTGGGACTGGGCCATTAGGGGGCTTGATGGGAATGTCAAACACTGTTTTGTAACAAGTCTTTTTCTGTTCCACCAACCATCTCCCAAATAATGACATGGAGACTTCTTATTAATTGTGAAAGCTCAGCCTATAATTTAGGCTTATTCCTAACTAGCTCTTATAACTTAAATTAACCCATTTATATTAATCTGCGTTCTATCACATGGTGCTACCTCTCTTCCATCTCCGTTCTATCACATGGTGCTACCTCTCTTCCATCTTGCACCTCTGGTTTCCTCTCAGTGTCCCTGGCATCTCCGTGCATCTAGATTCATCCTCCTCCTTTTCCTCTGCCAAGAAGTCCCACCTATACCTCCCGCCTAGCTGCTGGCATTCAGATCTTTATTGCAGCAATCAGAGCAATATACTTTTACACAGTGTACAAATATCCCACAGCACCATCTTCCTCTTGCCAATGGGCAGCAGAGGACATGGTACAGCTAACAGCCACTTCTCTTCTCAAATGCCCCATGTTCTTCTAATCTAGCCTAATCAAGAACTTGGGTTGGAAGTTCACCCATGCCTAGATTTTAAAGTCATGGTAAATCAACACAGGGGATGGTAACACTGCCCTGGCCCATTTTTAACTCCTATAACAAAATACCTGAGACCAAGTGATTCATAAAGAACATAGGTTTATTTCACTTACTGGTCTAGATGCTATAGTGCAGGCACTTAGTAAGGGTCTTCTTGCTCTATTATAACATGGCAGAGGGCAACACAAGTTAAGAAGAGCTCAAATGTCCACCTCTTCTTATAAAATGCTACAAGAATCCCATTTTCATGATTCTATCAAACCCTAATTACCCCCCACAACTGCTCCACCTTCAAACACCATAACCATGTGTGGGGATGTAAATTCTACAAGGTACTGAAACCACAGAGAATGCTCAGGGAAATTATAATGCCACAGAGGCAAGTTGTCAGGACCCATGTCTTCACCTGTGACATCTGTCCAACTTGTCTTTGGACATAGTTTCATTTCTCAGTTATGCTTAACCATAACAAATTCAGAAAGATGTGCCATTCTACAAGTTTAGAATGGGAGAGGCAAAGTCTTATACGCCTATGTGTGGATATCTCTATGCCACTCATGAGGTCACTAGGACCCCAGTTTTCCAAAATAACACAGCTGCAAAGAGTTGAAGATTACAAGAACCACACTGCCTTGCTGAACACATGCACACCCTGATTCCCAGTGTCAAATCTTCTACTTGCTTCCACCAGCTTACATGACAGAGCAACCAAATTTGCTTCTCTCAAATCTACTGATACCAAGAACATTCCCTTAGAATTCAGACTGGCCATCTTTAGCCTAATTCAGGCCAAAACAAGTCATAAATCAGTTTGACAAAACTCGCGGGGGAAGCTGAGCCCCTGAGAAGCAGTCAGAACAATGGGCTTGAGTTGAACTATTGTCCTCTGCAAAACTTCACCAAAACAGTTTCAGCAGAAATATTCCAGTGCCCAAAGCGAAACCTATTCCACTCCTGATGGACTCTGTCTCAGCTTGTTACAACAAAACCTTCCAGAGCCCAGATACTGCCTGAGGTTGTTTTCACCATCCTGTCTCTAGACTTCTACAAAGATATTGACTAAAAATTAGAGAGGGTTGTCTATTGTCATAGGACTAATTACTTATTGCTACCCATAACATAGCAGCCTGCTGATGTCTGCAAGAGCTTAAACTAGGGAATAAGTCAATCTCTTCGTTAATGGAAAACTTGATTGGAAAGGAAATCTCGGAGACCTTGCCTCTCATCTAATCATTGAACAATATTGGGAGAGTTCTGGGGGCATTTCAGCTGCTTTTCACCTCCTGTCTCTTTTGCGTATAGGGAAAATTCACACTGAAAAATAAATGAAATTAAATAAGGTTTGTGACAGACACAGCAAAATACAAGCAGAAAATCTACAATCCAAACAGTAAAAGATTTCAGAGGCAATCTAATCAACTCCATTCTCAAATAAAAGCTCATTATCTGTAGTGGGTTGGTTCCAGGATTCCCTGGGACACCAAACCTCAGGGTTTCACAAGTTTCTCGTGTAGCATGGCATAGTATTTGTAGATCATCTGTGTCCAGTCTTTGGTAGATTTTAAACCCCCTCTAGATTATTTATAATTCCTCATACAATGTAAATGACTTGTGACTGAATGTTAGGCTATATTGTTTGGGGAATACTAATGAGAACATGTATACATTTAAATATCTGTGATCTGTGTTTGGTTAAGTCTGAAGAAGTGGGGACCTCAGATATCAAGGGCTAACCTATAATGAAAGAAGAAACCACAATGGCTCATACCACATGTTCTCAACTTTGAGTGTGTTAAGTTATTCACACTCAAAGGGAGGTAAGAAGCACTTTTATCCTGCTCCTCAGTGGGATAAGAAAAATGGAACTGCCCTTAACCACACAGCTGCCTTCGTCAGGGCTGTCTTATCAATTTCCTGGGCCAGTGCAGAATGAGAGATCTGTAGATACCTTCTCAGTAGTTCCAACAAAACTGACTTCTTTGGCCCCAGGGGAAGACGTCTTTCATCCCTTGAATGTCAAGATGAGCCAACACAGCTATGCAGAGGCACCACACAGGGGTAAGACTGGGGGCTTAAATTCTAGAATGATTCCCAGTGTAAGGGAGTTGGCAGCTGAGTCTGCGGAAGTGACCTTAGCTACTGTTCTCCATCTCCTGGTCACTCACATTCGACATGTGCTGAGTGGAACACTGGGTTGGATACATAGCTCCGCAGTTGGTATCCTTTCTCCGCATCCCCTGCTCTCTGTCGGTCAGATACAAGTTGTTTCTTTTGGAATTTGACTATTTGGGCCAGTCCTCTTTCTCTTATATATGTATAAGTATACAAAATATATGAATGCAACCTTCTGAGTCTTGTGCTTTTGTTGTTGTGTGTATATGGTTTCGGGATGACCACCTTGTTTGGAAAACCAATTGGAGACTCAGTTCTAGGTGAGGCTAACTCTCTATCCTCTCTTTCTCTCTCTTTCTCTCTCACCCCT
>LOJH01015072.1:13307-28064 GCA_001685095.1 Ellobius talpinus | reverse complement strand
TTATTTAAGCTCTCCCCAGGCCCTAGAGCTCCTATCTAGAGGATAAACTTAATCAGATGGACTCAAAAGTATATTCCTGTAAGCAGCTCCTGGTTCATAGGATATGATATGTATGCCATTAATGAATGGATAGATGGAGAACAACGCAAATGTGCAGGACACACACGAACGCTGTTGCTTATGCTGTATTAGATTGGTCCTATCAGTCATTTCAAGACTTATCTGAGCCACACTCCTGAAGTCTCCAAGTCTGCAAGCAAAGACCAGAGGACGGCTGCAAGCTTGAGGCTACCCTGGTCTGCCTATCCGGTTCCCAGCCACCCAGCAATATCCTTCCTTAAAATCAAGTCTGAGCAAGGGGGTGACTCGAGCAAGAGCATCACAAGGAGTCATGTGACCCATGTTCTCTTTCTGCTTTTGTGGTGTTTTCTGTCTGACAATCCCAGCTCTGCTCTGAACTGGTTTTCACTTATGCTAAATGGAAACGATCCACTTGATAGAGCTTCCTTTCCTTGAGTCAGGAGACCCACCAGGAGGTGGAAATGGACCGGGACTAAAGGACTGAGCCTACATAGTCCATCGTCACACAGCATTAAATGCTTACTGAGTGCTACCGTGCCGGGCAGTGAGTGGGTTAGGGCCACAGCTGAGGTGAGAAATTGTTGTGGAAATGTGTGAGGATGATTCATTGAAGACATGACTGAGGGATCCTGTTGGCTGGGTGAGTGAGAGTCTGGGAGAACTCCCAATAAAGGTTACCTTTGTGCGGACTCAGGCAGGCGGCATAGGCTTGGCGGTGGGATGTGGGAAGAAAGCATCTTTTTAAGGTAAATTGGCTGAGGGAATTGCCTGTCAACATCCTTGTGCCTGATTCAGAATCACTAGGGACTCAGAGGGTCATCCCTGGAGATGGCCACAGGTATTCTCCTCTCCAGCACTGCCCTGCATCTCTAAAGTTAGATGGACCACTGAACAATCAGAAGTGACTG
This sequence comes from Ellobius talpinus, assembly GCA_001685095.1. NCBI lineage: Eukaryota > Metazoa > Chordata > Mammalia > Rodentia > Cricetidae > Ellobius > Ellobius talpinus. The sequence continues at coordinate 27,075 of LOJH01015072.1, read as the reverse complement.
CTGTCATTCATGCAAGGAAGACTTTCAAAACGAAGGCCATCCCTCTGTGTGACCAGAGAATCCACAGACTAGCACTGCCCAGCAGAAATAAAATGCAAGCCATATGTCTAAGTTTAAACTTTCTAGTAGGCGTATTAAAATAAAAGGTAAGTGGACGGGGCAAATTGATTTTTATTAATATATGTAAAACATTTTAACCCACTATGTTTGAAATGTTTCAATATGTTATCAATAGAAATTAATGAGATATTTGAAATTGTCATTTGGATGAAATTTGCGGTGTGTACCAAGTGTGTGTTTTAGGCTCATAGAGGCGGCTTGGAACAGCGCCACTTTAACTTCTCAGTGGCCACATGTGGCTGCAGTTACTAAGATGCACAGTGCAAATGAAGTGGCAGGAGTCCCAAGGCTTTTGGCTTGTGAGTGACAGAGACTCCAGCCAACACAGTGAACATACAGCATAAAAGTAAGACGCAAACTCCCCCACAACCCCCTGCAAGCCACGATGCTCCTGACTGTTATTGCAGCCTGGCTTTCTTGAGCTATACAGACTTGTAGACTGGAAAGTCAATGCCAGCAAGCCTGGAAAGCAAAGCAGAAGCAATAATGAGAGGCCTTTTATGAGATACCCAGGCACTGGATCTCATCCCGGAGGAATGTTAATGGGTTTTATGCCACGGTAAGATTTAAGAGCTCACACTGGAGGCAAGGAAAATAAGAAGGGTGCTGGTACAATAGCAGGGCCATGAGGCTCGCTACAGGAAGATAAGAAGCTTATATAGAAAGCTGTGTGCATGGTTCCACAGCAACCTACAGCAGAAGCAGCTGCTTGTAGTCCAGCCAAGAAGGCTAATGCTCATGCAGTCTCCTTCAATTTTCTGACGCATCCTTTTTGCTATTGCCATTAGCTGCAAAGAATTGTTGCACAGATCCATCCTGACAACAGGTTTTGCCCTCAAAAAGTATTCTGGCTCCACTTCAAAGTCATTTTCACATCTCAAGGTCATTTTCCAATTATTTTACTCTCATTCCAGGCCATACTTCAAACCTTGTAGCTTTTCAAAACACTCCAGCTAGGATGGAGTATTTTTTTCTTCCTGTATTTCTTCACACAAATGATGTAGCATAACATGAAGAAAAGATTAAAAAGAAAAATCCCATCTTTTTTCCCCTCCTTTTTGGATAACCTTATAGCATCCCCAGAGAAGTTATCAGGAACTAGGATGAGCAGAGAAAGCCAAACCACTTGCAATGATGACACTACATGTAACAGTACCTGGAACTGATCTATTACACGTTGAGAATGCTAGCTGCTTATCTTTTTAGTACCTGAGGATGAGGGCGGAGTCCATTTGAGCCTGTTTTGGGCTTTCTCATGGACAATACTGTAAGAAGCATTTCAGTAAAAAGAGAGGGTATCAACGAGAGGCTGGTTCAAAAACGACTTTGACCCATTTATGGCGTGTCCTCACAGCTTCTGTGGTTTTCAGATTATGTAATCAGCCTTGGCCTAGAGCCAGTCTCACTAATATAAAGACGGTTCTTGCATGGCAGGCAGGCATCTGAATGGGTTGTTGACTATTATGCAATGGTGCAGAACACAGACTGGTCCAAGCTCCATCAGCTACTTGCTGTGTGATCTTAAGAAAAGTCAGCAGGTGTCTGAGCCTTGGCTTCCTCATCTCCAATTTGAGGGTGATAATCCCTATGTCTCTAGGGTAGGTGAGAGGATTGAGTGGGGAAGCCGGCGTGTTAGCCAATGGTCCATAAACTTCAGTTGAATATTGAGTAATGAACTGCATGGATTCGAAGCTATACTTAGGCTAACAATTAAGCTTCTGCATTTGCTAATAGTATGGTCATTGGCCTAGAGTCTTTAAAACAGGATGATGCCTCTTGCCCAGATTACACTCAGTGGTGTATCTAACATTTAATTTAGAATCCATGCTCTAGACAGCCATCTGAGTCAATGATGAAAGTGCTGGCGGTTTATTTTGGAAGTGACTGCCTATGAGGTCACTGTGATGAAGAAAAGAAGTCTGTGGCCTCCTGTGGTACGTGTGTTGCTATGGTGGTAGGTACCTCCTCATGGTAGCCTGCAAGGAACGCTCATTCTGAAATCTTATTTTTATTCCTTCAGTTGGTCTGACTTCCAGGTTTTCATTCAGGGCACAGCACAGAAGAGAGAAGAGACGTGGGACAGTCATGCTCACCCTGGTCTCCTTTTACTCACAGATGCTCGCCCAGTGGAAGCTAACTTGCCTTAGAGCTATGGCCCTCAGATTTCGCTGTACTCCCCAGTTTCTCCAGGTGACCTTGCCGACAAGCAGATCTGAGGTGAGATGGAAAGGAAGTCTGTGATCAGCTTGGTGCAGCATTTAAACTCCGGCAGCCCCCCGGGAGTCCATCCTGAGCATCACACAGATGTGACTTTGATGTGTACCTCCCTCTCATGCATCACCTTAGAGTAGTCGTTCCCCTCACACGCGAACTTCTTGCTTCATCATCTTCCCCTAAACGGGACAACTCGGTGTCTCTTTTCTTCTTCCCTAACTAATTCTGGCCATTCTAAGCAGTCCCATTGTCATTTACCCATGCTGCCTTGGTTTGATTTGAATATTCTCTCTCTAGAATTTGGGGCTAGAATCCTCCAGGCTCACAGCAGTGATCTGGTCAGTGCCTCAGATAGACTTTCACTAGCTTCCTGTATATGAAAAGCAAAGCAAAAGCAGCCTAAATCCTCCTCGCAGTTGCCACGGAATCACCAGCCTCAGTTGGTTTAATGAAGCCAATGACAAAGATCAGTAATCAGAGGTTTGACCTTAGAATGTGTTCTCAGTCTCAAAACACAAAGATTATATTCAGACGGGAGTACCTCAGTCTCCTCAAAACACTCACTACACTTCCTGTTGTTCAGCATCAACATCCATTTCACTCAGAGGGTGTTTCCAAGTTTACCAGATGACCATAGCATGCCTGAAAACACCTTTTAAGATGTTCTTCAGCCATGAAACAGAAGGACAAAAATGGGGTTGCGGAAATCGGCCCTGAAGAAAGAAAGGGAGGAAGTTTGGATTGGACTACTTTGGATGCTCCCAACTTCTTTCGCTACTACAACTTGGAGCAGGTGGGTTTTATTTTGAAAGAATTTCTCCGTGATTGGAAGGGGAAGCCCCTTGGCCTAACCTACTGTTTAAAGTCCAGCTTCACCACTTGCGGTCCGCGTTCTTGGGAAAGTTCCTAAACGTCACGGTTGCACAGCCTTGCCCACTGTGTCATGAGAATAATCATAGTACTCAGCACGTAGGTTTGAGTGAAGATGAAATAAGTCCAGTACTCAAGCGTAAGCCATTTACATTTTAATTGTTTAATAAGTACCTGACAGGCATTAGTGAACATCATGCCAGCTGAAACTTCGCTAACACCCACTCAAGAAATTACACTGGAATGCCAGCGAGAGTTCGAAGAGAAGAGGAACATATTATGGATATGGAAAAGAGGTACTCATTTGATCAGGCAAGTTTCAGTTTAGAGGCAAAGAAGCATAAATACAACAAAATGAAACCCTTTGCTGCTATATTGGGGTCAGAAATGGTGTGCTTAATGCAGAGTTTGTTTAGAAAGTAGGCATTTTGTAGCTCTGCTAAATGGCCCCAGAGCAATTACAGGCCCAGGACAGTGCCCAGGGCCAGCACCTAAGCTATGGTTTACACATTCCATTCCTCACAGAGGAACCTGGGCGCCTCCTGGAAATGGCTGGTCATTGAAGTCAGGAGCAAGAAAGTTCCGAGGACTTTTGTCCCAGTGCAGAAGTAGAAAGAAAATCCAAGTCAACTGGGGATGCCATAAAGGGACTCCAGATTAAGTCAAGTCTATCTGCAATGCACTGTCCCACTCTGGGTGTGGCATCCACCACACCTGACACCCAGTAAGGAAAGCAGTTTCCATGCTCCCAGCATTCCCTGTTAGTTCTAAGAGAGGCCAACTGTGAAATCGGCAGTCTGGAGCAAATACATACTTATACTTTGTTTTTTCCCTACACAATGAGCTATGTTTCAAGGTAATCCGCAATGGCTTCCTGCTGAAAAACTTCAGGCAATAAATGGAGGAGATAAGAGAGCTACAGCTGATTTTTGAACCTTGATGAAACAACTGGCTAGCAAAGACACTCACAGATTAACCATGAGATGAAAGGCCAAGCGGCTTTTAACCAGGAGACATCAGAGGGTCGCCAATGGCCCACTTGACAGTTAGCACCATTAAAAATGGGACAATTGTGTTTTATGTGCCCTGAATTCCCATGCCAAAGGTGAAAAGGAAATACCCCTGGAAAATCAAAAGAAAACTTGGCCTTGAATCTATTCAAAGCATTTGAATTAAAGTTCACTTTAATCAAGCAAGACAGAGCACAAGTTTGAGTAGGGGAAAGGGGAAAAAATCACACCACAAAGAAGCAAACCGAGAACTTTAGAATGTGAGATGTTCCATGTGGTCTGATCTCTTCGATAAGAAAATAGAGTTAAAAAGGAGGGTACACAGAAAGACAGCGGCGGGGGTGGAGGCTGCTCCAGATCACCAGAGCCTTAAGAAACCAATAAGCAGACACCACGGGTGTGGATCTCATTTAGATCTTAATTTGAACAAACCAACAATAACATCACACCAATGGATATACTGGGATAATTGACAGAGTCTGTATATGGTATCAAGGAATGAGGGGCAATTGCCTTAGGTGCAAGTATAATCCCCTGGTCATTAAGACACTGTCCACACTCCTACGGGTGAAGCGCCATGAAATCTGGGATTTGCAGAAGCAGACTGCTGTGCAGAATTGGGGGTGGAAGTAGACAAAGCAAGGGAAACAAAGTCCTGATGTGTGCGCAGCAAATATGAGGCTGGTGTCACTGGTACAGACGAGTACCCCACCATTGCCATTGTCACAGTTATAGCTGCACTACAGTGCCTGTGCTCAGAAATTTTCATAGTAAATGTATACATTTATTAAAATATATATCAATTGAAAGCTTGGATTTTTCAATACCAGTGAAGCTCCTGTTTCATAACCCACCAGCATGTCATGACATCTTTTGTTAACCTGATGTGCGCTCCATCCCAGAAACGATGGGTGTGCTAATCTCTCATTCGTGCGGACATGGCTTGGGAGGGAAAATAAAAGTCTCTCAAGCAAGTTTGCCCCTGGCAGGTAGTGGTCAGTGTTGATTTGCAAACTAAGTGGATCGGCCAGAGACTGTCAGAAATGCAGATGCATGGGAATTTATTCCAAAGATTTTTATGCAGAGAAGTCTCTATGGAGTCCAGGTAAAGCTTCATTTTTGGTACAGTATCGAGTGGTTCTGATAAGTGTGGATGGGACTCTTCAATTGAAGAAACACTTGTTTAGCTGGACCATATAAAATCATCACGGGTGGTAGTTTCATGGTGGGGGGGACCCAGGAAATAAGCTCTAGAGACAAGTGGGTGGCGTGTATGTGACCACAGTCTTCCATCTCAGGGGCTCTGATTTCTGAGGTCAAGTAATGAGAATGGATGATTTCGCAAATGGCAGAGCTGGCCAGAATGCAGTGTTTGATTTTGATTGTATTTTCATCTAAATGAAAACTGATGTGGGAGTCAAAACTAAAGCCTTTGATTACAGACAGTGCAGCCTTGGATAAATATAAATCCCAGCTTTCCAGGCAGCTTTGTGACTGGGATAAGGCGCACATAGCACTAACTAGCCTGATTATAGGCGTGCTTATAATAAGACTTAAACCAGTATGGGCTCCCTTGGAGTCCACTTTATAAAATTGCCCTTTCTTTCCCATCAGCCCTGTAGGAATGGGTGCTTATGCCGATGATTGATTGGCGCAATACTGTTTCCCTACAGTTCCTCGTCTTGTGCTGATATACTTCTAAGGGCAAGCTTGCTGCCTCCTAAACCCAGAACTGCCCATCCTCAAGCAGAGGACAGATAGAGGTCTGTTAATGACACACCACCGAAGAGATCCTGTGTTGGGTCTTGGGGAGAAAGGCTGACTCCCATCAACTCTGCCTCAGTTGTTCATTTGTCTTGATGCAAATGTTCCATGTAAATGTCATGCCCCTGCCTAAAATACTTTTCATCCATGAATGAAATCTATGAATCTGTCTAACCAAATTCCTTTTACCAACTAAAATGACCTGCTTATAAAAGACACAGATTATACAGAAGGCCCTTCTGCGTTCTCCTGTAAGTAGCCTGAGATATTTCCAAAAGAATTTTTTTTCAGGAAAGGATCTCCAACAGAATTTAATAAACCCTTTAATTGTGTTATCCATCCCATCATAACTCATTGCTGTATCATGATTATCTTCCACAAACCTAACAAATTGCATATGATCAACAAGGGCAGTAGAATGATTAGATGGACAGATGGATGGACAAATGAATTCTTAGCTAGTGGATCAAAGTTACTGAGTTCATCTAATCCAAGTAAAATATGTCCCTGAGTTGAGATATCAGAACCATCTTGAGGAATTTCTAAAATATTTCAGAACTTGAAAAATTCCATAAGGCAAAAGACATTTTTAGAAGTCAGTGTCAAGAGTCTAGGAAGATGCTCAGCAGGTAAGAGCACTTCCTGCTCTTCAGAGGAGCCAGGCTGGGTTCCCAGAGCACACACAGCAGTTCACAACCACCTGCAACTCGAATTCCAGGGATCTGAAGCCATCTTCTGGCTGCCACAGCTTCTGTACAGACAATGCACACACACATACATGCAGGCAAATACACACACAAAATAAAAATAAATGTGTCATTTTTGAACAACGGTTTTTAATTAAGCAACTAATAGTAAATTTAGGAAATTCTGGACAAACTAAGCTATAACTATAGGTTAGTTGATTACTATACAACTTAGGAACATTTTTCAAAAATGGCTTGAACAAGATAGACATAGACTTTTTGAATTACAGATGCCCCCATACTCTCCTGCTCAAGAATTCAACAAATTCTGCATAATGTCCATGATATAGGGAAAGACTGACAAGAAGACAATATCACCTGGGCACAGGTGAGCTGATTAGATCTTTGTGTAACAAAAAAACCCCGATGAATGAATCAAAGTGATAGATCAAGCTGCCATTGCTCCTTGCCTTTACTCTTTAACGGCTGAACAAAATGATCAGTTAAAGACTTACCATCCAGTTCATTCATTCATTCAGCTGTTGACTAGAAGCACTTCCTTTGTCCTCTCTCAGTAGAAGGTCAATATACAGACAATAGTAACAATGCAAGGAGTTCAACCTATGAGTTACTGTAAGGCAGAATCTTCGACAATAGGCTTAGAAAATGTGATCATTAGCAAGCCTTGTCAGCAGTGAGCTTTTGGAAACTGTGGTAGGCGACAGAATCAAGTTGAGAATATCTTTGTCCAAAAACTTAAGGGGAAAAATCAGGAGTAGTGTTTTGATTTTTAAATATCCTCGTTGGCAAGAAAATCACGTGCAAACCGATAGAAGAAATGTAATGATAAATGCTGCAAAATATTGCAGAATTGGCTGGGCCCATGGTCCAGTAGCCTGCTTAAAGGCACAAAAGGCTGGACTTAATCACCAGCACAGAAAAAATTACAATAATTGTGCTTTATACATTCTGCAACAAAACAATAGACCTGGCTAGATGGGTTAGCTGGAAGAAAGACACATCCACAGATTCTCCCACTTACCATCCTTACGAGAGATGAAAGTAGAGTGTGCCAGTAGTATATGAACCTTATCTAAGCATCACCATCACTGTTCATTCAGTGTGCATGGTAGCACCTGCCATAGAGAATGGTAAAGAGTTTCCAGTCCTAAGGATGCCCAGCAAAAAACAAAATGAGATTGTCCATCGAGGTGTGTGGAACAGCTACTACATTCCTGTGAGAGACTCTGCTACAGAAAGCACTCACTACCCAGTGCTCACACAGAAAAAGGCAGCGACTATTGCTGCTTCACCCAGCCGTAATTGTCTTAGTTATCCACCCAGCCTCCAACAACAGAAACTGCGTCTGCTTTTCAAAGCCCTCCGGTAGGAAGGCTAAGCACGGGCTGTTGTGGTCAGCACATTGTAAAGCCCTTCAGCGAACTCTCTTCTTATCGAGTGTTACTGAGATTTCAGTCGCGAACAAACTCTTAGGATCCCGTCTGCTGCTGGACTCGGGAGAATCAGCTATTTTCATCATTGAGTCAGATTAAGCTCTGACTAGCCCGGCTTCCATTGAAATTCCTCCCCTCTGAACTTGTAAGTGTTGTTTGTCTGCAACATGCAACATAGCACTCAATTTTACCATCTTGGAGTTGACAGGTTGCGTAACAGTGTCTGAAAAAGCCCTGCTTACAAGCATCAGCTCTTTTGGAGTCAGACTGTCATGGGTCCAAAGCTCTAACTGTCTGACCTTGCGAATTTTGTTTAGCATAAATTAAATACAGTACGGCGACGAGTTAATGAGAACGTGTACCCCTAAGTGGTAGTGATCAACAGTACCCCCAAAAGTTAGCATGCCCTTGGCCCTCCGCCAGTCATTAGAAAGTTCTGTGTGTGCGCAGCCAAACTATTCTTTCTACTCCTTGACTGTTTTCTTCCTAGCAGTCTGAAGTCTGCCCTTTGGAGTTGCAAGATCGTTGAAGATAGTAATTATGTCCCCTCATTTATCAACCAGCAGGATTTGAAGTCTTAAAATCAGGCAGCTTTCAGGTAACCAACATAGTGGGTGCCCTTATCTTCCTCTCTGTTCCCTGAATACTCCCCAGGGTCTTCAAGCGTTGCTTTCCTAACACATTGCATGACCCCTTGTTATCTTATTCCCTTTCCTCAGAGACACCGTCCTTCAGCAGATGGAATGGGAAAATTAATTCTGTGTGGCAGATGTGGGGAAAGAAGCACGAGAGATGTTTTTCTCTGGTAATGTGACATTGGGTCTCCCACCCTGTGCATCTCAAGTGACCTCAGCAATCATTCTCCCTAGCTCGTGGGATGCTGTGTACGAGGCCCACTTGTGTGTTTCTCCCTCGTGTCTGCGGGCTCTGTCTTCAGCCCTCTTTCTCAACTAGGTGCTTTCATTCCAAGGTATAAAAATTAAATGAGGATTTACGTCATTGTTAAGCACGTAGCTGATTCTTATACGAATCTCTAATAGTTCTCTGAGAATTTCGTACCTCTTTTGATCCCATTTACACACTCGGAACTCTTCCCAGATCCATTCCCCCTTTCCTACCCACTCAACTTTCGCATCTTAGGGTTTTGTTGGTTTTGTTTCTGCTTGTTAACCCATCAAGACCAGTTTTGCTTCCCACATATTCCGGCGGCTCTCCACTGGAGCATGGTCGACTTACCAGGGTGTGCTCTTAGAACTCTCTCTCTCTCTCTCCCAACAGCTGTCAATGTCCAGTAACTGCTCAGCTGGGGTGGGACTTCCGGCTGCACTCCCCTCCCCATGCTTGGATTTGGTCTGGCTTGGACTTGCCGGGATCTGGTCCGTGCTCTCAGAACTGCTATGAGTTCACACTTGCCCATACTTGCCGCTTGCCTTGCTGTGTCCAGAGGACAGTTTCCCTATAGTCATCCACTGCCTCTGGCTCCTCTGCTCTCTTCATCTACTCTTCTGAAATGATTCCTGAGCTTTGGCAAGAGAGGATGTGATCCAGATGTCCAGCTCAGGGCTGAGCATCCTGCAATTTCTCACTCACCACGCTCTGGGCAGTTGTGAGTCTTCGCTACTCACCCACTGAAAAATGGAAGTTTCTCTGATGAAGGTTTAAAGATGTGCTAGTCTATAGGTATAGTAATAATTTACAAGGAATCAGTTCACTATTATCTCTCTGTAGCAGACTAATAGTCGTAGGGTCTCCCGTAGGGCCTATGACCTATCCAGCTATAGGTTCTAGGCCTAATAATTGTACCAGGTTTGGGTTTCATCTTGAGAAGTAGGTCTTAGATCCAATCAGAAAGTGGTTGGTTATTCCAATGCATGTGCCACTATTGCACCAGGGGACGTGTCTTGCCTTGTGTAACTGGTGTTATGCATGTACATAGCATTATTAAGAGTTAAGAGTTGCATCAATTATATTATTCAGTAATGCCCTTTCTTTTAACTAAATATTACTTGTAAGATCTATCTGTCAGACCATCTAGTTGAGTGGTTAGCAACCTTCCTAATGCTTGGACTTTTCATGTTGTAGGGACTCCCAACCATGATATTATTTTCTGTGCTACTTCATAGCTGTAATTTTGCTACTGTTATGAACTGTAGTATAAATAGCTGATATACAGAATATCTGATATGTGACCACTATGGAAGAGTCATTTGACTCACAAAGGGATCATGACCCACTGCTTAGGAACCACGGATCTAGTTCCTTGCTTTTAAATGCTATGCAGTGTATTCTTGAGATTCCATCTACTGCCCTTTATAAACTCATCTTCTCAATGATGTCACACAGGAGGCTTTTTAATCTCTGGGTGCTGCACAGAGCATTGTGATGAAGACTGCTATTCATATCTCCTTAGTGAAATATTATCTGACATAAACTGCCAAATTTTCCTAACTAGTTAAGCTAAAAATTGTACCCAAATGAAAGTAATTTGTTCTTTTTTTAACTATTAGAAAGGAGAAGGATCCAGACTGATTTTATTCAATAACAATCCCTAGGACCACACAACACCAAGCAATCATGGTCTCAGTCACCAGAAGTGACTGAAGAAACCTTGAAATCAGCATCACCTTGTTGTAGAATATTATTTTAACTATGTAAAGATGTGTTCCATTTGTTTCCGCTGCAGAATATTGCTTTAACTGTGTGAAGGTGTGTTCCATTTGTTTCCGCTGCAGAATATTGCTTTAACTGTGTGAAGGTGTGTTCCATTTGTTTCTGCTGCATTTGTTTAATTATGCAAAGATGTGTTACGTTTGTTTCACCTTGTCTGATGAAGGCACCTAGTTGGTCTTATAAAGAGCTGAACGGCTAAGAGCGAGGCAGAGGAAGACTAGACAGGGCTGGTGGACAGAGAGAATAAGTAGGAGGAGAAATCTAGGTTTAAGGGAGAAAAGGAAAAAGAAGAGAATGAAGGAGAAAGAGAGGGACACATGCCTGGGGCCAGAAGCCAGGCAGCCGCCAGCTAGGCAGACACAAGAAGCAGGAAAGTAGGACAAACAGAGAGAAAGAAAGATTAAAAACCTAGAGACAAAACATAGATGAAGAGAAACAGGTTAAGTTATAAGAGCTAGCAAGAAACAAGCCTAAGCTAAAGCCAAGTATTTATAACTTATAATAAGTGTTCATGGCATGATTTGGGAGCTTGTTGGTGGCCCAAAGGGAAACCTGGTTCATCACCTCTCTCGTAATTATAACTAGCAAGGAGATGACCAACGACTGGTTTCTTGGCACTCTCTGAAGTAGATCCAGATCTCAGAACCTTTTGATGTATATATTCTGAAAAATAAATAGCAGAATTATAAGTTTGTGTGATTATACACAGGAGCAGACAGAGCAGGAGTAACACAGGAAAGCTCTTGAGATGAGTACTTCTAGCTTCCAAAGATCACCTTCGTGCACAGAGGAAATAGGGCATCCATAGAACATGGAACCTGAGGCGTAAGGGAACACCTAGAAAATACTGAGGTTTACCTTGTATCTCCTGTGGTGTGGTTAAACAGAAGGAAGTTGGGTGAACCCCTTGCTTTAATTTACCACAAAGCAGAGTGGGACTCTGGAAATTTGAACATATACAAATTTAAAACTGGCCCCCAAAATGCCAGATTGTTCTTGAGAACAGCCATGCATGTCAATCCCCACAGCGGAGGTGTTTCCTCTTCCTGACCCTCATTTCCATATTAACAGGGATACTGTGGTTTGTCCAAGTACTCCCCAACATCATTGTTAATGATTCAGTTTCTCCAGAGTGGTGCTCTTAGGAGAGATGTAACCTAAGAGGCGAGCCCAACGAGAGGCCCTTGGGACACCATCCCCACCTTATTCCGGTTTCCTGGATGATGCGGCGAGCAGCTTTGCTCTGCTAGACGGTGTGATTGCCTGTCAAGTGCAAAGCGATGGGGCTAACTGGTCATGGGGCTTAAACCTCCAAAATGGTGATCCAACGTAAGCGTTTCCTGTTGTAAGTTAATTGTCTCTCAGGTTCACTCTAGCGATAGAAATCTAACACCACATAGTACCACCTCACTTTCTCAATTTTGCCAGCTTAGTCACAGGAAAACTGAAGTTTTGTTTTGCTTTGTGAGATTCTGACATTGTCTTCTGCCCACCAATTCTCCTCCTGACAATATTTCCATTTTACTCATGACCACTGGAATTGACAGCTGTCTCCTAATGATCGATTTATCTAGAGTATTTTAAAATCTGTATTGCTCCTACTTTTTAGGTTATTTTTTTAACTTTGAAAGGACAAAAACAAGAAACAACTTTTTGTTTTACACGTGGAAAGCTGAAAATGAGAGAATGTACGTGACTCACTCAAAGGTCCCCCGGCAGCAGCTGGAAGAGACCTGATTGCAGAAGCATCTGAACCATCCAGGGCACATCATCCTCTAAGAATTTGCTGAGTGCTGGGCACCAGATCGAAGCCAGGCTCCTTTCAGTTTAGTAATAATAGGTTCAGAACCAGAACTGTTCCTCTTCTGGCCTTCCATATAAAGCTTAGTGAAGAGACATGTGGCCTGCTGAAAATAATTCAAGACCTCCACAGGCGTCATTAAAACAATGACTTTGTCATTAGGAATGGTCTGAGGGGCCAGGAAGATGGTTCAGCAGGTTAAGTCTGTCGATGCAAGTATGTGGATCAAGGTTCAGATGCCTGGAACCCACACAAAGACCACATAGGTGTAATAATCTGGATGTAATCCCAGTGTGGGGGAGTCTCTGGAGAAGACTGGCTAGCCTATGCTAGACAAAACAGCAGGCTCCAACTTAAGCAAGAGACCCTACTTCATTACATAAAGTGGAGAGCAATTAAGGAAGACACACATGCACATTCATGTGCACCACATGCACGTGTGCCCACACACAGGTAAGCATGTATAGATAAACATGCCACATACAGATACAAGCAAATAAATAAAGAACGGCTTGTTATTGGGAGACAATGTGCTGTGGCTTCCATCGCTTGATACCTGCTCTCACTGCAAGTCTCCACCCACTGGGCTTCACGGCTTCTTCCAGCTTCCTATTGGAGCATTTTGTATAGCCCGCCCTGCGGAGAGAGCGCACAGTGGGTCCCTCGGTGGTTTCTTTTGACTCCTGTACACAGAGACTAGGAGCACAAAACCAGCACACGGCATCAATATGATTGCTTTATGATGGGTGCATCACAGAGGTGTCAAGGAAACAGGAAAGAAAAAACAAACACAAAAACCCCTGGAAGAATCTGGGGAGGTTTGCTGAAGAAGGTTGCTGGAACAAACTCTAGGCAAAGGAGTGCAGTTTGCCAGAGGGGACTGGAGTGGGAAAGATTCCCATAGGAACAGAAAACAGAAGGACAATGATGGAAAGGAGCAGAAAACCTTTCTTCTAGAACCATGGCCTGTCTTCTTTCCATATATAGACAATTAAAAGATGCTTTAAGACAAAGTGAGGTCTCTGAGCTCTACTATGTAGAATATTTTTTAAAAACAAACAAACAAAAATAAACCTGGCTCGTTCTTGCTAACCATTCCATAGTACAGCATTGATTAACCAGTGTTTCCTCAAAGTGATGATAAGGTTTCTCCTTGGCTTTTGTTTGAGATGCAGAGCC
>LOJH01015071.1:23785-35684 GCA_001685095.1 Ellobius talpinus | reverse complement strand
AATTGTGGGCATTGTTGGATTCCTTAAGTTGTGATTTTCCTTCTATTAATTTCTTTACTTTGATTGTATCAAAGTAAAGAAAAATAATAAAGAAAACATAATATTGAAAGGAATGCATTTTCAAAGTCTAACTATCAGAAATAATTAAATTATAACTTAAAAAATGCACGCCCCTATGTTTGTCATGCACACACATATGTCATTTTTTATTATAAGGCTACTATCAAACATGCCTTTTTTTCTAATTTTTTGCTTATTATTGTACCACACACTTTAATTTTACATAGCCAAACCATTCTTTCAGTGTTTTTTTTTGTCCCCTTTGGCCAATGAATTTTGATTTGTTAAAATATTCCTACTTTCTGGGTTTTCTTATTTACTATATAAGATATACTCTATGTGTTCAAAGGTATTTCTACACTTTTTTTCTAAGATAGGCATTGTTTGATACTCTGATATTTAACATTTAAATCATAGTGAGAGGCATTTTACTATTTAATATTATATATGCCATCAAGATTATTTTCTTTCACATGAGCATCAGTTAATATCGGCATTTGTTATATTTGTTATTTTATTATTTGAGCCAGGTGTTCATAGTAGTTCAGGTTTGCTTCAAACTAGCTATGTAGCTAAGGGCCTGAACTGATCCTCTTGCATCTGACAATTATTAAAACTCTGCTGTTTTATTGGTTCACAAAGAAATTTCCTGTGTCTCTTGGTTTTTAATAGTTTTTTTAAAAAAAGAAAAACTCTCAAGTTTACGTTTAATATTTGACTCAAATATATGTTTCATTTATAATCTTCAACAAGAAAATATTAACTAGCAATCCTTTCTGTCAAGTCCACTGGTTTAAAAGTAATCAGTACATTGTTTTCAATTGTATTATTGCTATTAGTACTTAGTAAACTGTCTTTACCATATGTACCATATTGACAAATTAACCTTCAGTTATTTAGAATAATAAATATTTTTACTTAGCTATACTTAATTTTATGTTAGCTTCATTAGGATTTCATTTGAATGTATTATTTTGCTAACGTGTCCTGGTATTGACTAATGCTTCCTTCACTATTAAGTCTTAGCTTATAGTATATTATATTCTTAAATAGTTATCTTCTACTTTAAATGTTCTAGAATTGAGGTTGATGCATTGCTTTTACATTCCAAATGTTTGCAATTATTCATTCTTCAATAAAATAAAATTTAATGATATATACTGTGGCCTACAGCAACGCAAATACAGTTAGAAATAGAAACACTTCTTAAAATCATCTACAAAACGATCTGGGACCAAGTGTTTCATAAATCATGGCTATTTAATCAGGTTTCTAATCTTCTCTAAAGAATTTCTTCACATTTTCCAGTTTTTTATACCAACAACAAAAATGTTGACAAATCATCTATTTTCTAGAGATTTTGTTTAATTTTGTTGCTACAAAGTCTTCTGTTATCTTCTATTTCCCTCTTTAGAATATCTTCTGAATCTGCATTGGTCTTTTTATCCATCATTTCATCTATTCTATCTTTTATAAGCAGAAAGTTTCAATAGATGAGATCAGAGGCATAAACTTCCTAATTATCTCTCCCATTTCAAAGATTCAGCAAGAGACAGATTCTTCCATAACATAGGCAACACTTTCAGAATATTTGAATTTTTTTCTGGCAATAGAGTTGCTAGACTGATAATGCAAAAATTTTAAGTTGTCTTTCTTTGGATTTGTTTCATGCTTTAAGGGTCTAACAGTTACTTTAAATTTTATTTTAACGTTTGACTCTATTGAATGATTTCATCTTCAGATTGTTTGATTCTGAGATTTGTTATTGGGTTTCATTTTATAAAGCCTGGAAAACTGATCATAAATGAAGAGATGCTTTGAGAGTAGTGATTACTTCAGAATGGCTTTGTGTAGAATTCTATATACTGTGTAGTCTAAAATGAGTCACTCTGTCACAGAATGCTGTGAAGCTGACCTTTAAGAGTCTGTGTGAATCATTACAGTGGCAGGATGCATTCTGATTGCCCAACTGTCTTCTCAATGAAATAGTTGTGATTTTTCTGGTCATCTCATGCTGCATCTGCCGACATCTTGTCAATGGTTTTGGAGACTGCAACTCATCTGGGAACTCCATGTGGGAGAACATGTTATCTGTTCTGTGCTGTTAAACCTCCGCCTGACTAGACCTGTCATTTACTTGAACACAATGGAGTCAATTTTCTGCCTTTTTCTTTTAAAGATACCACTTGTGTTTAAGGAATTTCTTAAATGGGATTTTCTTCCTGCATTAAAGCACATTTTGAATAGAGTTTATATTTTTAAAGATGCCATACAATAAGAAATTGATAAGTGTATGCAAGATGAACCTTAGAAGATATGTTACTGTTTCTAAATTATCTCTTTTGAAACTGTGAAATTGGAACTTAGAGAAATTTTGATTGCTTACTATTGTTTTGCCAAATGCACATCTGAAGCTGTATTTTCAGAAGAATTGCTATCTAAACATTTAAAGTTAGTGTTGTTGCCATTTTAATTTCTAAAACCTTTGGCTCTTCTTCATTCTATGTTTTCCTGTTAATCTTTTATTGTTGTCTTATTGTAAGAAACTTCTTCAGTGCCATGGGAATGTGAGATTTATTAGAGAGTGGCAAATGATGACTTAGGGAACTACAAGAAATTCAGTCCTCATCAATGAGTATGTTGAGCACATTGATTATACTAGCTTCTTAACAGTGCACCTGTGTGTAAACAAGGGGCGAAAATGCTTTCATTTGTAGTTGGTATTTTCTTTGTTGAGAGCCACCAACAGAAAGACTTATTATTAATTATGAATGCTCAACTTTAGCTTAGGTTTGTCCCTCTAACACTTTTAACTTAATTTAACCTGTTTCTAGTCATCTACATTTTGCCCCAGGGCTTTTGACCTTTTTTTTTTCATTCTGTATGTCATACTCCCCTACTTCCTCTGTGTCTGGGTGACTGGCCCGTTGTCTTTCTCACATGTCTTTCTCTTTTCTCCCCTGATCCTAAATTGCTACTACTACCTACTCTCTCTTACAACCACAGCTATCCCCCACATTCTGATACAACTTTTATTATTCTCTCCAAGAACATTTTACTATATTGTAAATTGTTGATATAAAAATGCTTTCTAATTTAAAGAAAAATTTAAAATCTTGGCATTTTTAATTTAGGTAATATAATATTCCCTTTCATGCACACATGCTTGCATTCAAGTTTTTTCACAAGTAAACTCATGTAACTTTTTTTCATCTTTCATATCAAGGAATAATGGATCAATATTTAGTGTTTGATCACTTTGAGATACAGTAGTGGAAAATTTAGCTTTCCTGTGGGTTAAGTGTTATCATGAGGTTCCTTTGTTAGAATGTTGACTGTTAGAAGACTTTACAAAATAAACTCTCAAGTCACATACAATACTTAGATACAAGGCTTAGAAAGTATTAAAACTGAGTCAAAAATTAGAAAGTGTGTATAACATTACAAATATCCAATACCCATAGATCTTTAGATAGCTTACATAGTTTAAAAGATGTCTATACATGTAAGAGTCAGCAACAAATAGCATGATCACAGAGATAACTGCATAAAAATTCATTCTAAGAAAAAATTTAGAACCTTTGGTTTAGTAGAATAAGTCTAAGTACCCATGTTCAAAATTTTAAATCTCTTACAAATTTAGACAACAGTGCCAGTTAATTATAAACACTTTATACACACACTATATATGTATGTATGTATGTTTGTATGTATGTATATATGCCAGTTGCAAATAATGTGGTTGCAGGATTATAACTTTTTCAATGTATTTTTTAGTCCATGAGACACGAAGAGGTCAGTCTTGTGTTATAAATACATTCAAAGCTTATACAGATGGTAGAATAGGTCTCTAAAGAACCACAATTAGCTATCATACGCATGAGCTACTACTCCCTGGATTTAGAAGTGATAGCCAGGTAGACTAGAAACCCAGTAGCCAGGCCTAACACAGCATGAAAAGATTCCACCATGTGTATCAGATCCTTTTCAACAGTTCCAAGTCAGCTACAGCTGTGTGGGTGGGAAGGAGTCTCCTGGTAACCCTTTATAGCCCTTAGTTTTCGTGAGTTGTCTCTCTTTCTGATGTAGATTACTTCTATATATCTTCCTTGTAGGTTTTACACTCTTTGGGGTAAGCTCAGATTATTCTGCCTAACCCAGAACCAAGGGGCAGAAGGACCATGATCTGACCTCTTGTGAGCATCACTTAACATTGCATGCTCTTGTTACTTGGTACAGAATATTTGAACTCTAGTCCAGTGGTTATTCACAGCATACAGAGGGGATTCCCACATCAGTTGCTGAGGTGATATGGAGTTTAGAATCTCTTGTTTGGCAAGTAGAACAATAACACTACCTACAGAGGTTTGCTCCGTTACTTCAAAGTCTTTTCCAATCTGGGCATTTTCTGTGTCCCATTAGTATATCCATCATAGCAACATCAACTGTTTACTCCCTTCTGCAGTCCCTCAGGCCCTTGGACATTACGTTTGGGCAAAAACTGGTATGTTGAGTTCCCCATTCAGTATCTATAAAAGATACGTTTACTACAATGGGATAGGCAGAGAAATATTTATGAGCAAGGCAGTTAGGAACCTTATGCTAGTGTGCTTTATATATGCCCTCTTTACCATTGTAGAACATTATTGTTTGCTACACAATGATATCCGGGCACAACTGCAAATGTTTTCCTGGGGTAAATATTTAAAAATACTTCCCAGTGAGTAGCTAAATCACTATCTTAAGTTTAACGTATTGTTCTGGTCAGAACGCAAAATGAAATTTAAGCACTATTTAAGCCTTACTTTTTATTCTATTTAGTGCCATTTTAGAAGTAATTTCTACTCTTCCTGTGCAACTATTATGTCATTGCACTGTGTGAGCCTTTTAAACACCCCCAGCTGTTAAAGTGCCAGGGCTGCTAAGTCCATTCAAACATAAAGGACTTAAATTACTTACATGAATATTATATATCTTCTACATATTCCATATAACCCTTACACTGCTACTATTCAAGTAGCCTGCTTTCTTTCAATGCTCATCTTCATTGGCAGTGCTTTCATCTTGTCCATTTCATTGTATTCCTGCTGCCTGTTGTTCATAGCTGAATAGTTATAGGACTTTTGTAGTTATGCCTGATGTGGGGAAGGCTGGCTTATTTTTGAAGTTCATTTCCCAACGTGCTTTGTGGAGGTATGCAAGAAGAGACACACAGAATCCATCAAATATGTTGAGTTGTGAGATGATCAAATTTGCTGAAGATTCTCATGCTCCATATTTTATATACTTGATAACTGGACAAAATACAATTATTAAAAGGAGAAATAAATGTAGATACTGCTCTTAAACACATTGATACAGCTGAGCTAGCTCTTGTACAGGTATACAATCTGCCTTTTTTCTAAAGAATTGTGTGTCTATTCCAGAAGGTATTCAATCAGATGCATTCTCAGTGGTTTATTTTGATGTGGGATTACAGTCTGATGACATATAGGGCAGAAATTTTTCATGAAGTGAGTGTAATTAATTTAGAATTTCTACAACTCTATAACTCTACAATTAAAAATGTACAAAAGTAGAATTTTTGAAGAGTATTTTGTTTATGTTAATACTCTATAACTTAATTTCAGGAAACTGTAAATTTATATGAATATAATCTTAACATTTATTTATGTTTTATAGTGTAATATTTTATTATGGTATAATGATAACTGGTTATTAGTTAAGATAGGAAAGCATTCATGATCTCTGCTATTGTTTTAATTTTAGTAATCAACATTTAAATTAATCTATATGCATTTTTATTAAATTATCTTATTTAACATTTGTATGTTTTGGATGCATAGTTAATTTGAAGCACTCTTGTAATTCAACTTTATAACCAAAGACATTGCACTGAGCCAAAAGTATACATTTTTAAGTAATTGCATGCCAATTTTGACCATAATAAAAATAAAGTTTTGGTCATCCTATTATTACCCTCCTTTCCTCTGTAATGACACCTATCAGTGCACTTCCTTAATCATCATTTGGCCATAATCAACGGACCCATAGTTAGCACAATGTTTCTACAGAGTTAAGCATTACTTATACTTATTTATTCATTGGCTTTGGAAGTTATGGATTTGTATGTTTCTTAATAAATTAAGACAAATAAGAGGATGTCAAGCTGAAGATTCAAGAAAGTAATGTAAAAAAGTCTCCTTTTTTAACAGAAAAAAATAAAATTTTCTGTCTAGATGTCTTTGTGTTGATCCATGTTTGCCTTTATAGATTCATTTTATTTAGAAATCTGTTGTGCTTTTAATTTCTTCAAAAATCTTTCATAGTTCTAGTAGTTTTATAACTAGGAACAAATTGACTCCAACCCCTTACTCTGTTACAAATTATAGTGGAGTTTTCACAACACAAACTAATCCTTTCAATTATCTTTTTCTATTTCTTTGCAAGGCTGAGAGTATGTGAAGCAGGAAAGTCTGGGCTTCATTGGTCCAGCAGCTCTCAAACATCCAGCAGGCACATGGTACTTCAAGATGTGAGTTCTTGTCTAAGCTAGATTCCCGAGCAGCCAAAGTTACTACACACAAGCATCATCTCTCAGATAAAGGCTCCAAGGTTCCTTAAGGCCAAGGTACTCAGCACATCCACAGGTGCCTGTTAGAAATAGAAAGGACCCATGTCTCTACCTGTTAAATTGAAGTCCCTGAAGTAAAGATTGAATGATATTCTTGATATAAAATGATATTTAAGTGAATCTAATGTATACACAGAATGGATAACTTTCTAGTACTGCATAGAAAATCCATTTTATGTTGCTGTAGATAGGACTTTGGATGGGCTGGGGAGGTAAATGGGGTAACTTATGAAGGTTTTGTTTCCTTTGTCTTCTTGCAATGCCCTTCAGGAAAGCAGAAATTTTCATACCTAAGAATGCACTAGCTGCTTGATGATTATTTTAGGTGTGCTGCTCAGAAGTGATCCTTTTGTTTGCTTTATTGTGATTCAGGTGCTTACTGTTTATCTGCTTTCTCACCGAGGAGGAAGTTCCTGTGTTGCTGGATTTTACCATCTCCACCTTTGCTTATGTCACCATGTTTAGTCCCAAAAATGCAAAAGTGGATAAAAACTAATTCTGATCTTAATAATTTTGAAAAATCCAAAACAAACAATAACAACAACAAGAACAAAAACAACACTTTAGAGAAATCTTTTCATCTGGGTGAGGTTTTTGACCTGGGCTATGATGGTATTTTCACATCTTCACTTATACATACCTTTAGTCTTTGGAAGCAAGGAGTGTGGGGTAACCATGGCTCTCTGAGCTTTATTGAATGACTTCCTTGCTCTCAGGCATCCAGATAGTGCTCTAAAAGTCAGTACTTAAGTGTTTGTCTAGTGGCTCATCTCACCTTCAGCCACTGAGATCTGTGACCTGCCCAGGATCTGATGGTGTGTTTGCACTGCTTTAGTGTTCCAGGCACAGTTTAACAAATTTCAGTTCGTTGCAGTTGCCCCTGACTTTGTTATTTTTGCTCTCTATTTTTCTTTCAATAGAAAAATACCATTATCCACCTGCAGCAAATCTCCTGTCTCTACAGTGAGACAACCTATTTCCTCTTTTAGAGAGAGAAGACATATAAAACTGAAGTATTGAGACTATTAATATTCCCATGACTGATATTTGCTTCATTGTTTAAAATGGGCTTTTATATATTTTGATTTATTCATTTGTCACCGTGTTTCATGATTTCAATTATAAAAAGAATATTCCAAATGTAAATCATCTGCTATGTCACTATGATCATTAAATGCATGTTTCTGTGACTATATTAGGCATAGAGCCAATAACTTGTACAGGGTGTTGCAAATGAATAATTTACTGGTAATGTTAGCACATAAAATATTCAATTTATCTAGCTATGTGTGTAAACTTGGTTCACGCTGTGGAATATATATACATATATATATGTATATATATAGAGAGAGAGATTGAAATTCATTATATATATAATGAATTGAAATTTATTTTATATATATATAATGAATTTCAATCTTGATTCTATGTAGTGGCCTTTTCTATGACATTTACAGATATACTTTTTAAAGGCATAACTCCAATGTCATTATTAATATGTTTCAAAACAATTGTGAATTTCCATCTATTTAATATAGATTATATTGAACTAATCAGTACTTATGAAAATTCATTAAATAATGTGACTTTGCATCCTCAAATGGAGAATGTTCATGCTACCTGTCGATGTACAGACTTGACCTGGATTCAAACTGATAAAATAGATTTCATCAATTGGGTCCTTTATAAAACTATAAAAACTAGTTTCATCCAGGCTATTATAAAGCACAATTCCTCCTACTCCCTCGCTGTCTTGAATGTTCTATCTGAATATATCCTGGGCTCTTTATCCATATTAAAGATATTCATGATGGTTATTTTTATTTTGCAGTTGGGGTTAGGACTTGACTGAAAACATGGAACATATTCCAAGATTGTTTGGTGCTGTATCAAAGACCATCTGCTGCAGTAGGGACACTGTATCTTATCATTTTTTTCATTTTTGCTGGTGTCATAGTAAGAGCCAGATTAATATCCCCAGTAATTCCTGTCCAAAATTACCTTGAACGTGCTTGGTATCAGTGTGGATCTTTCTTAGGTTTCTCTAACTGTGATAAACAACATGACCAAAGCAACCTGGGGAAGAAAGAGATCATTACATCTTATATTTGCACATGACAGTCTATCACTGAGGCAAGTCAGGCCAGAACTCAAGTAGGACAGGAACCTTGAAGCAGGAACAAATACATAGGCCATGGAGGGGTGTTGCTTGTTGGCTTATTCCTGATAACTTGCTCAGCCTCTTTTCTCACAGCACCTAAGACCATCAGTCCAAAATTGGCACCAGCCACAATGAGCTGGGTCTTTCCACACCAGTCACCAATCAGAAAAATGAACCATAGGCTTGCCCATAGGTCAGTCTTGTGGATGTATTATTTTTCAATTGATGTTCCCTATTCAAAATGACTCAAGCCTGTGTCAAATATACATAAAACTAGCTCTCTCAGAATCTCTGAAGACTAGTTCCAGCTTTGATAGCAACTTATTCAAAAGAGCCCCTCCAGCTGTGCCATGTCTAGGTGATGATGGACCACATCACTTCCCTGTTGCTAGCATTTTACTTGTCTCTAGTCTTCCAGTTCCTCTAGAGTGCCTGAATGTGGTACAGTGGCACCCATTCCAGCTTGTGCATGACCTAGGTCTTCCTTCTAATTTTCTCAGCCCTGACAGTTGCATACAAACCTCTTGTTTACCCATGCTTGCCTTATGCTAGGATTTTTCTTGG
The DNA here is from genome assembly GCA_001685095.1 of Ellobius talpinus. Taxonomy (NCBI): domain Eukaryota; kingdom Metazoa; phylum Chordata; class Mammalia; order Rodentia; family Cricetidae; genus Ellobius; species Ellobius talpinus. Next base: position 26,265 of record LOJH01015071.1, on the reverse strand, counting down.
CACATTTTAGTTTCTTTCATTCAACCTAAAATACCTCATGATAACATCAGCGTTTTTAAAACATTAAGTATTGTTTTAGGCTGTCAGTTTAGCAATTCTTTTGGAGTCCTCGGGAAGGAGATTAAATAACGTTACACATTAACCAAATGGAAGCTTGTGCTTTTGCTTGATGAAAGTAGCTGATCTATTTGCATCTGCTTGTTAACTGCAAATGAATTAAAGTAGTATTTTTGCTTCCTATTACTGTAGTTGTAAATTTAACTCAGTGACTTAGATCTACCAAATATAAGGCCCTGGATTTGGTCATCATACTTCCACAAAGAACAAGGAATAAGAGAAGGGGAAGTGAGGGATGGGGGAGGAAGGAAGGAAGGAAGGAAATGAATTAAAAACAAATGTACATGTTTGTTTGTACTAAGAATAAATGCAGAAAAAAACTGAGGCTGTACTATTGGTATGAATATAGACCACACCTCCAGCCAAATAACCATGTCTATGTTATACAATTTCATTGTATCTCCTGAAGTCTGAAAAGGTAGGAGTCCCAACAAATGTATCAAGACTAACCACGTACTGATGGAATCAAGTTTTATTAGTCAGTAATTTTTAAGCCTGAAGTTCTCTTCGTTGTCATGTGAAACAAAATCAGACATTGAGCTAGAGATCTAGTTTCTCAGAACAAACTAATTTCTTCAGTAAAACTGTCAAAAAGTTTAGAGGTTCTGAAATGAGTGAGGAAGGACATAGTTCTCTCATATCAGAAAAGAAATGACTCATGAGCTCGTATTCAAGTCAAATCAACTGTGTAAACTTTAGTTTACATTCTAAGTTGTCAGTAATTGTGAGTGCAGAGTCAGAGTTAACAAAGGACTCAGTTTATGTTTTTCACATTCATTCAAATCTTTACAAAATGTTATAAAATTCAGTGTTTGTTTCAATATGATCTTCACTGTGTTTCATAAACGCATAATTAATTAATGACAACACATCACTGAGGAATTAAAAAGTTTTGAAACTGGTGGTAATCAAAAGGACTTTCAGTATCTCCTGAATAGATAAATAATAAGTAAATAAATAAGTTTTATTTTACAGTTCTTCTTTATCTCCCTGTCGCCAATTTTTATGACAAAACTTTAAGCAGCAATTGACCTTCTTTTTCCTTCTCGATCTTTCCATTTTTAATCTTTCTATTATGATTTACAAGTTTTACAGTTCAGAAGAAAACGGACACTACTTTTTCAAATTTCCCTTCCTGTCATGAGTTCTGAAGGATGGTTCACCCTGACACTGACCTTTGCACATGGCTATAAATGGCTGCACCAGACATATGCTAAGATGTATACTGCTCGCTGTTTTCATAATTTAGCTGTCACAGCTCTATTTATAAAGGTGTATTTTATGGTTTGCTCCTATATCAGGTAAAAGTAAAGGGCTCCACATATCTATTTAGAAAAAACTGGCCTATAAATAATATGTAATTTAAAATAAAAATGATAAAGATCTCAAGTAGTTACTTTTCTGCAAAGTTAGCAGAGAACTGCTGACTGAGTGAATTGGTAGTGCTTGACCATGATGCCATAAATCCAAATCGGTAGGGAACCTACAAAGACCATGATGCAGTAAATCCACCTTCACTAGGGAACATGTTGTTAGATCACTCTGAGCTGACACAGTACAATTACAATTGGTTCTCACATGTCCTGATGAGGGCAACTACAGGGAGCAATATGGTTTGAGTTTCAAATTCTCTCAAAAAATCCATATAATTATAATCCATATAATCACACCATTTCCCCATTGCCTTTCCCCCTTCCCGCCCATACTTCCCTCCCTTTTATTCTCTCTCTCAAATTTATTGTCTTTTATCTAATTGTCTTATTTATAAATGTACTATATATAATTTGCATTTTATTTATCATTTTTTTCTAAATAAATCATTGCCCCCTCATAAGTCGCTGTTAAATATTGCTTGTATGTATATGATTTCAGTGATTACCACTTGGTATCAAGAAACAAATTGGTGTGGTCTTCCTAGGGAAGACTCTTCTCCACTTGTAGTTCTTTGTCTAGAGCTAGGATCTATGAACTTTCCTCGTTCCATGTTAGTATGTCTAAGAAGAAGCTTCTCTATGCAGCAAATGGAGACAATTTCATACAACCACAACTCATCAAAATGCAGATAACAAGTGACCATGTGGTGTCCTGCCCGAACTGATATGTCTGTAACACAATGCCAACACCAGTGCTCAGGGAAATTTGCAGAAAAGGGGGCAGGTAAATGATTGCAAAAATCTAGACGAGGATATCTGCTGTAAGATTATGTCTTCTAGAAATGTCACTAAAGCTAACTAAACCCATGATGTCTCAACAATATGGCTGCCTCAACAAAAACTGAACAAAGATGGCATACAAACATCTATTTAAAAGATTCTAGGGGCTGGAGAGATGGCTCAGAGGTTAAGAGCATTGCCTGCTCTTCC
>LOJH01015071.1:8540-23692 GCA_001685095.1 Ellobius talpinus | reverse complement strand
TTCTGGCTTTCAGGCATACATGCAGACAGAATATTGTATACATAATAAATAAATTTTTTTGAAAAAAAAGATTCTATACTTACTAGCCTGTAAGTTTGGAAACTGAAAAAAAACTTGTTAAATTTTTAATAGATTCCTGAATAATATTTTGTCACAGATATATGTGTGATATATATTCTCTCTAAGTAAGTGCAGCAGACTTTTTCTTTTGAGCTACCAACCAGCTTCCAAATTATTTCACAGAGATTTCTTATAAGTGATGGATGCTCAACATAGCTTAGGTTCATTTCTGGATATCTCCTTTTTCTTTAACTTAAATTAACATGTTTCTTTTTCTCTACCTTTAGCTTCTGGGCTTTTTTACCTCTCTTCCTTCTGTATATCTTACTCTCCTGCTTCCTCCAGTGCCTGTCTTTCTGGTAACTGCCTGGCTTCTTGCCCAGGTGTGTCCCTCTCTTTTTCTCATTCTATTCTCCTTTTCTTTCTACTCTTCTCTCTCCAGCCTAGATTTCTCCTCCTACTTACTCTCTGTGCCCTCAATCCCCCCTATCCTTTCTCTGCCTAGCTATTGGCCCATGAACTTTTTATTAGATCAATTAGGCAGGCACAGTGAAACAAGTGCAACACATCTTTACATAATTAAGCATACATCCTTGCATCCTTAAACAAGTGCAGCATAAACAAATATAACACATAGTTGAAGTAATATTCCATAGCATAAACAAGTGTAGCACTTCTTTACCTTGTTAAACAAATATTCACAACAAACAAGATCTCTTCTGAAAAGAAAGCAATAATTTAAATGATTGTTATTTCTAAATGTAGTTTTTACAGGGACCATTCACAATATAAATTATTTTAGCAATTACCAACAAAAATTAGACTGCAAATATGAAGAAAATATCATCTATCTTAAACATAAAATTTCCATTCTATCAGTGGGTATAGAGCATACACTCAGTGTTTCTTGGCTTTCCTGGCAATATGTCCACAGCTTCTTTTAGTGTTCTGTCTCTTTTCCATTATATAACATTTTTCTGTTTTGAAGAAGTACTAAAGTTAATTGGTTTAAATTTAATTATCCGCTCAAAAGTTTCTTAAGATTGTATGCTAAAATATATATGAAACATTTCATTTAAAAGCAATTAAGAGCATTATGCCTTGTTAAATTAATTTGTTTCACATTTCTTTCACAGTATGTGTGATGTTTCACGTGAGAGAGAGAGAGAGAGAGAGAATGTGAAACTCATTCTGCTCTTGCTCTTGTAACTGTGGTGTTTCTCAGATCAGTCTCCTAGAGGAGCAGCTGGCTGACCCGGCACTGCCTGGATGCTCTCCTGATTGACACAAAGGATAGGCTACTGATGGGATAGCTGTGAGAAAAGATTCAAACACCTTCCCATCCACAAATCCTTTGTTTCTGTATTTTTCGTTATTGCTTTTCATAACTTTATAGCTTCCATGGCACAGACAGTACATTTCAATGAATTCACCTACTAAACTTCCCTCACTGACCGTATTATTTTTATGTTCATGTCATTCAACCTAAGACATTCTGTCAATAGCCTTTTTCATACTAAGTTTCTAAAGCTGTAACATGTGGTCAAAATTAAAGCTACAAAACGGTATCATCCACTACATTCCCAGTGACTTATTTATGCAAAACTTATGTCTAGAGTACCATTTGCAACTTTAAGGCATCCATATAACAAATAATCATTAGATTCACGAATATTATTAGGAAAAACCATTGTAAGAAGAGGAAGCAGTCATATTACTATCTGTCTGAAGGAGTTGAAAAAAATCTATAATGATGATAAAATTTAGGCCAGAACTCAAAGGATGCATGGTATTTTTCCAGGCAAGAAAAGAAATAATATAAAATGGATCTTCAACTATGCAGAAACAAAAATGAGCTTGTCACATTTCCTGACCTCAAGTGCTACTGAACAGGGCATTTAAATGACAGTAGCAGGATTTTGGACCTTTAGTACAGTCTTTGATATTTTATTCTGTAAATCATGCCTCTACAGTTTGACTCCATGAACTGTGCTTCCTAGAGCATGAATAAAGCCTCACAGGAAAGAAGACATATTTACCTTATCACTCTCTTAGCAGATGTGAGCATGTAGAAAATAATTTAAAACAATTGTTTTGGAGAGATCCCCTGAAATTTTAAACAGAAAATGACATGGTGAGATCTCTGCCTTGCAATTAGACTGTAAAAAACAAGAAGTATAAAAAAAAGACTAAAGTGGAGGAACGAAGGAAACCATGAGACCTGCAGTAGTGCAAATGAAACCAAGGATGGTTGAGCTGGCTCAGTCACTAGGATAAAGACAAGAGGCAGGGCTGGAGGGGGTCTAATCATTGAATCCCAATTATTCAATATTACAAAGGAAAAGTATCAAGCAGATTTCATGGTTTGATTTGGGTAACCAGATGGGTAAAAAAAATGTCTCTAATAGTGCTGACAATATAAGGCAAACAAAAGTTCAGGTATTTCTGGGCAGAGGAATAAATTTATTAAGTCCTTGATATTTAGGCAGAATCAAAAATGCAAATATTTTAATAGTATGGCTAAGTAATTTTTGTAAGGTGAACTTAGACCATAGGTGAAGACAAGATAAAAAAAATCAAAGGAGTATAAAAGGATATATAGAAACCTAGCGAAAAACCTAAATGGAAAGAAAAATATAAGTAAGTAATAATAGGGGAAGGAACTGTGAGAGATAAAGACAGGGGTCCTGCATGGGGCTGAGCTAAGCCCTTTGAATGTGGCTTTATTTATGGGGTGGGAGCATGGCTGGCAGTGGAACCAGGACTTATCCTGGGTACATGAACTGGCTTTTTGGAGCCCATTCACTATGCACGGGTCAGGGAGTCCTTGCTCAGCCTTGATACATGGGTGAGGGGCTTGGTCCTTTCTCAACTTGGTATACCAGACTTTGTTGACTACCCAAGGGCGGCCTTACCTCCTCTGAGGAGTAGATGGGGTGAAATGGGGGGATGTAGGGTGCAGGGGAAGGGGCACTGGAACTAGTATGTAAAATTTATTTTAAAAATGAGAAATAAAAAGAGATAATGACATGTCTTGCGAATTAGCTCAATATGGGAAATAACCAGGCCACCTTAAGGATAACAATTATATTTTTAATAGTTATAATGGGAAACTCATACCATAAGAATGGGGAGTCCGACTTCTCCTGTGTCGGGAGGGAATCACGCAGAGAGAGCACACACCTGGTACATCCCAGTTTTCTTCCTGGGTCCCAGGTAGCCATGCCTTAACTGGGCGTGATTGGTTAAAAGAGCTTCCCCATCAGACATGGAAATTGAGCCTCATGTTTCTTAGAAAGAAGGAAATATGCAACAATGCTAGATTAGCTACAAGGAGAAATCTACCTCTTAGGCACTGCTGAACCAGGAGTTGTCTTCAGTTAGGATTTAATGAATAACCTTAATTAATAAAATGCCAGAAATTATAGGAAGAGAAGCAAAATTACTATAAACTAATGAATAAAAGGAACCAGATTTATAGAAGGAGCAGTAGGAAAGGTTCTCTATGAGAGAAAAGAAAATGGAGAGCCTCTCTGAAAGGGTTGAAAAGGGTACATAAAAGAATTTCTTTCCCTTTTAAGATAAAAATGAATTTGGTTGAATGTAGAAATAAACCAATTAACATAAATGGGTTCATAACCGTCCTAACTGGAATGAGCTTTTAGCATAGCTGTGCTAGCATGAGGAACTTATTCAGTAGAAATGTGACAGCCGCTTAGGAGACATTTTGAGCAGGGATGGTAGAGGATTAATGCAGGCAGTGATTTTGAGGATTTAGGGAGCTGCATTCAGGGACATCTACAATGTTCTAAGGCCAAGGATTGGTAAATTACTGGAGTGAGTTTGAGGTTTGTTGTTACTGATTTTAAGTTTTAATGAACCCTGAAGTGTTTCCTATAATGTAAGAATTCTTTTCTTGGAAGAGAAGTTTGCCAAGGAAAGAAGTAAATTCTACCTTATCAAAAAAGATACTCTGAATGAAGAGCTCACTTGTTTCACTCTTATGAGGGTGACAATCAGGGTGCTAGAGATAATCGCAGAGTACAGTTGGGATTCTTTTTCTTTATTAATTAATTCATTTTACATCCTGGCCTCAGTTTCCTCTCCATCCTCTCCTTCCAGTCCTTCCGCCACCACCCTACTCCTCTGTTTCCACCCCGCAATCCACTCCTCCATTTCTGTGAGCAAAGGGCACATCTTCTATGGTCATCAACAAACCACATGGCATTTCAGGTTTCAGTAAAACTAAGTACTTCTCCATATGGTAAGACTCAGTTTGGCAAGGCAACCCAGTATGGGGAGTAGGATCCTAAAAGCCAGTAAAAGAGTCAAGACAACCCCTGTTCCCCCTATTAGGATTCTCACAAGAAGACCAGCTCACACAGTTATAGGACCATCTCGTGCAGACTCCCTGGTTCTTGTTTCAGCCTCTGTTAGTCCCTATGAGCCCAGGTTAGATGATTCTGTGGGTTTCCTTGTGGTGTCCTTGATCCCTCTGGCTCCTATAATCCTTTTCTCTCCTTCTGCAGGATTCCCCGAGATATGCATATATTTGACTATGAGTCTGTGTCTGTTTCCATCAGTTGCTGGATGAAGCCTCTCTGATGAGAAATGGACAAGGAACCAATCTATGGGTATAGCAGAATATGGTTAGGCATCAATACATTGACATTTTTTTCAGTCCTGTTTGGTTCTATGTTAAGTATCTGGGTTATCAAGACTATGGATCTTGATGCTCCAGGGAGTGTCAGATGGTGGGCTTGGCTTACTCTCCTGGCACAGGTTTTTTGCTAGACCAATCATTTGTTGACTACTCCCATAAAGTGGGAGTCCCCTCTGTGTGCTGTAATTGCTACTAATGAATAAAGAAACTGCCTTGGCCTATTGAAAGGGCAGAACTTAGGTAGACAGAGAAGATGGAAGTGAATGCTGGGAGGAAGAAAAGAAAGTCAGGGAGACACTGAAGATTTGTCGCCGGAGATAGACGTGCTGAAACATTTGAGGTAGGTCACAACCTCGTGGTGAAATCAAATTAATAGAAATGGGTTAAATTAAGACGTGAGAGTTAGCCAATAAGAARCTAGAGCTAATGGGCCAAGCAATKATTTAATTAATAAAGTTTCTGTGTGGTTATTTTGGTTCTGGGCAACAGGGACAAACAAGCCGCCTCCTTCTACACTCCCACAATCTCTGTGCCTCCTTTCTCTAGCACATCCCACAGGCAGGACAGAGTGTAGGTCAAAAGTTATGTGTCTGGGTTGGTTTCCCACTTCCTTCACTTGAAGTCTTGCCTGGTCACAGTTCAAGCTCAGTAATAGCAACGTTGTTGCCTTCATACTTCATTTTCTACTCAATCTACTCAATTTTATAGATTGTATACATTTCTTGCTGTTGAGCACTTATTTCTGGTCTCCAGTTCAGCTGTAATAATCTATCTTAACTATGACAGTACCCTCTTGCTTCTTCCCTAAGTTACAAAGCTATGTTTTCATAAAAGAATTATTCGTGTCTGTTTTCCCTTCCTCATCCCATCCCTCATCCCTCCATTCCTCTCTCCCTGTGTTCCTTCCATCTTTTCTCCATTCCTTCTTCCCTCCTCCTCTTCCTTCCTTTCTTCCACTTTCCCTTTTTCCTTCTCCTATCCTTCCTTCTATTCCCTCATTTCTTTTTATTTTTTCCCGGTTGCTTCATTTTCCTAGGCATCTCTTGTGTATGTAATTCTATCCTTGCCCTTTCTTGCTACACAGTGGTCAGGAACACCAGGTTAATTTATCCCTGGTTGCAACCAAACTTTCTCAAAAATTTTGGAAGAATTATATAACCAAATAAAAAAATATACTTGAATATTTTATGTTTATATTTATATCTTCTGTTATAGTAAACTTTTCCTTATGAATAAAAAAATGTATTAGTAAAGATTTTTGGGAAGGGGGCTTTGTAAGACAGGTGTTTGCTTTAGCACCACTTCCTAATTTCATCTTCTACACGCAGTAATAAAGGATGCAATGGTTGCTACTTTAGACACATAGTCAAATGAGAAATACATTATCATACTTATGTGAAGATGCATATTATATATATACGAATATGTATGACAAATGGTATTGTGAAAAGGAGTCCATTAATCTTTTAGTGTCTAAAAAAATAAAAACCAGACCTTTGTTGTGCATATATAAACTAAATGTTTTAGGAATTTTAATGAGCACAAGTATTATTTCAGTACAAGCAACAGATGATTAAAGAAACAAAATCTGCTCTGACTCAGCACTTTTTTTGGAGATCTCATATTGAAATATTTATATTTATGGGAGAAGAGGCCATTAATCCATCCTCTACAAGTAGCACGCGATCAATAGCCACGTGTATCCTGTGGTTGTCACTGATGGAAGTGGAAGGCTTTTAATAAACATAAAGGTTGACAATTACAAAGGAATTTCTTGTTCTCCATTGCCATAGTTTTCGAAAATTATCCTCTTAAAGCATTTTACATTTCTTCATCTTGGAATTATTTGTTAAAATATGCTAAATCTTCTTGTGTTTCAGATAGCAATCTGTTCCAAAATATGCATTTCTCAGAAGTGGTGCAAAAGGATTCAACAAATTTCACAAGTTCTGTTGAAGTTAAACATAGATAATGATTTCAAACAATAAAAAGTCAGGTTCTATCATTTCAACATATAAAATACATGGGACCTCACGGATTCTTTGACCAACAGCTGGGAAGCCTGCATGGAACCAAACTAGGCCTTCCGCATGTGGATGACAGGTGTACGGATCGGTCTGTTTATGGGACGCCTGACAGTGAGACCAGGATCTGTCCCTGCTGCATGAACTGGTGCCTTGCTCAGCCTTGATGCAGTTGGGAAGGGGCTTGGTCCTGCCTCAACATGATGTTCCAGGCTTTGTTGACTCTCCATAGGAGACCTTACCCTTCAGGGTAATGGATGGGGAATGAGGTAGGGTAGGAGCAGGAAGGACGAGAGGGAAGGAGAACTGTGCTGGGCATGTTAAAATGAATAAAAATAAATAATAAATAAACTAAAATGTGAGATATAATAAAAAATAACTTACAAATCAAAATGGAAGCTGAAAACTACCAGTTGACCATAATATTTATTAATCATCACTGTGTTATTTGATGGGAGATCCACCCAAACCAACTCAAGTTTAATTTTATGTTTTCTCATGAATAATGCATTAATTTATCAGTAAAATGTGACTTTACAAAAATCTAAGTACAATCAAAGAAATTAACATTTAGTAAAGAATTAAAATTTTAAATTTAGTAAAGAATTAAAGATTTAAGTATATTATAGAGGAAGAAACAAGACTGAAGCCTCTCAGGCAAATCATAAACTACATCATGGATTGACATACCTATGCAAATAAAAAACTGTATTAGCGAGAGATATACATAGATGATTTACTTGATAATGGTTAGCTGTGGCACAGGAGCGTTCAGATGGAAGACCCAGTAAACCGGTGTGAACTGTTTGGGTTTCAGTTCTATAAGAACAGACAGAAAAGCATGGAAAAATGACTGACTACAGAAAATATGTGAAAATAACCATACAACACGTTGTAGGGAGGTAGTGAAGTCTCTTTATCCTTTCCCTTGTAAAATTTCTTCTTAGTTGTGAAGCAAAGGCCTCTGCAATGAGCATCTTCATTTCCCCTGCAAGAGGGAGTCAGAAAAATAATTGAAGGTTTTATGACTGCCCTGGGGAAAAGATTTCTTTGTGTTGCCCTGAGGAAGAATTCTCATATCTGCGGCTGGCCATGAGGAAAGAATGTAGGATGAGAGAAAGGTAGTGAAGAGCAGGTCAAGGGGTAACGGTTTCCAGCATTGTGAGTGGCTTTGCTTTGTGGTGTATGGTGTCATTTTCCATGCCTCAAAGCTATCTTTGAACCAATTAAACAACACACCTCGTCATGTAGCAGAAATGCCTACTGATATGGCACACATACGGATTTATAGACACTAAGGCTTCCTTTGTGATATATTTTAGCTTTCAAATCTGGCATTGGTTATAGTAAGGAAAACATGTGAATCGGCTTAGACCTGAAGTGTGCTGCAATATAAGTTTGATGGGAAGTCAAGTAGACAGCAAGTGTAGGAGTCCTTGAGTGCTAACCACTGATTTAAACGAGTTACTGAAAGTTAAGAGAAGAAATCACTCCTTCAAAACTATGAAATCGCAGTGAAAGAGACAGGCTGGGAAAGAGTCTTCTGGAGGTAATTCAGTTAGCTCTGTTCTGCTTGGCATGCATCCAACCAAGAGCCTTTTCTAGCCTAAGTATCTGCTATATGCCATTTGTTAATTTGAGTTAATGTAATGTCTATAACGGATATCATATTAGCATGCTAGGGAAGGAAGGCAATTGTGACCATATAGCCTGGACATTTGTTAATTGTATTAAGGTATTGAATATCTAAATGGTAATGATTTTTAAACTATTAAGTACTTCTACCTATTATAATCACAGATGACTTGAGCATATTTATTTTAATAACTTTTTATGGCTTGCAATGTTTTTCTTTATCATTCTCTGTTCTTAGTTGAGACCCACATACTATAATCTAAGAAAAGCAAATAGTTTTTAAAGCTAGGATCTCTCAATTTTGAACTTAGTAGTTAGACAGTGCGAGCCTACCTACTGTCTCAGTTAGGCTTCTATTACTGGGATAAAACATCATGACCAAAGGCAACTCCAGGGTTTATTTCATCTTGTAGTTTGTATCATATCACCCAATAATGTCAGTGCAGGAGCTCAAGGTGGGAACCTGAAGGCAGAAACTGGTGCAGAGGACATTGAGGAGTGATGCTTACTGGCTTGTTTCCCATGACTTGCTCAGCTTACTTTCCTATACAGCCTGGGATCACCTGTCCAAGGGTGACACCACCCACAGTGGATTGGGAACTCACACATCAGTAACTAATCAAAAAATGTCACACATTAGTCCCTTAAGTCAACACCTGGTAGAAGGATTTCTCAACTAATGTTCCTTCTTCTCCTCTTCTTTTGTTTTTCTTTTTTGTTTGTTTGTTTTCAAAGCAAGGTTTCTCTGTGTAACCCTAACTGTCCTGGAACTCCTTGGTCTGTTGACCCGAATGGTCTCAAACTCAGAGATTATCCCTGCTCTAACTCCCAAGTGTGCTGGAACAAAGGCATATGCTACCACCACTTTGTTATCCCTCCTTCTCAAATGACTCTAACTTGTATCAAGTGGAGCTGGGAGGGGGAGCCCTAACTAACTAGGAGAATCCTCAATAGGCAGTCCTTATTCAGGTCTGTCAGTTGCAGAGCCACCCTCCTTTGTCATTAACTTTATCTCAAATGGCATCCTTCTTTCTGACTTTCATTTCTTGTTTTTGTTTTGTTTTGTTTTCTCTTTCATTTGTTTGTTTATTTTGGTTTTTCTTTTTTCTTTTTTCCCTCATCATTTAAGGAGAATTTTATTCTATAATAATTTACATAATTTTTGTGGCCGAAGTACAATGACTATGAATTGTCAAACAGCTTGGCTCAAACAGTTAGTAGGTAAGGACATTTAGAAAGTGCTTCCAGAACTATTGTCAAAATCTGTTCAGAAAATTGTAGTGGTCTCATTAGTGGGCTGGTCTGCTTTCTATTCCTGGGATACAACACAGACAAAAACTACCTTGGAAGGGAAAGAGTTTATTTCAGCTTACAAGTTATGGTCCACCATTAGCAGAAGCCAAGGCAGAACTCAAGGCAGAAACTTGGAAGCAGGAACTGAAGCAGGGACCATGAAGGAACACTGCTTATCTGTTTGTTTCCCATGCCTCTCTCAGTCTGCCTTTTTTTAAATTAGAAATTGTTTTCTCACACAATATATTTTGATCATGTCTATCATCTTCTTCAACACTTCCCAGATTCTCCTCACCTCCTTACCTACCCAACTGTAAGCTCTCCCTCTCCCTGTTCCCTTTGTTTCTCTTATTTTGTTTTTTCAAGACAGGGTTTCTCTACATAACAGCCCTGAATGTCCTAGATCCTGCTTTGTAGACCAGACAGAGCCAGCTTGTTCATTCCTGGCTGCCCAGACCACAAAATAATCACTAAGAAACTATGTTATTTTCAATACTGTTCAGAAAATAGCTTAAGCATATTTCTGGCTAACCCTTACATCTTAAATTAACCCATTTCTATTCATCTCTGTATTGCCACATGGCTGTGGTTTACCTGCAAGGTTTTGGTGCAACTATCTTCTGTGGGCAGCTACATGGCTTCTGACCAACTCTGCCCACTTTCTCCTCCATCTCTTCTTGGAACTTCTACTCTCTATTCTGCTAAGCCACTGGCAAAAACAGCTTTATTCACTAACCAATAAAACCAACATATATACAGAAGGACTTCCTATACCATTTCCCTTTTTCTGATTAAATTAAAAGGAATATTTTAACTTTAACATAGTAAAATTACAAATAACAAAGCAGGTATCAAGCAAGAGTTACACTTACAATATTTATCTATTCTTTATATTTTATCATAACTAAGGAAAACTATAATTATAACATCTATTCTTCAACTCCATCAAAGACTCCAGAAGGATATATTACCTAAGTAAACAGTTAAGTGCATTGTGAGCAACTTCCAAAACTCTAGAATTGACAGAGACATATTGCTACCTGCACAGTCACCCGAAGTTCTTCTGTAATGTTGTGGCCACCAATCTTCAGCCTACAGGCCCATAGTATCTGGCAGACTTTTCCATGAAGCAAGAAANCTATTCTTCAACTCCATCAAAGACTCCAGAAGGATATATTACCTAAGTAAACAGTTAAGTGCATTGTGAGCAACTTCCAAAACTCTAGAATTGACAGAGACATATTGCTACCTGCACAGTCACCCGAAGTTCTTCTGTAATGTTGTGGCCACCAATCTTCAGCCTACAGGCCCATAGTATCTGGCAGACTTTTCCATGAAGCAAGAAACTTCAAAGACAGTTTCACCTATATCAGTCACTTTCTTTTGTGTCCTGCAGAATGTCTGGCAGACTCTTTCATAAAGCAGATACTCTAAAGGACTGTCTCACCTTCTTTAAGCAGCTTCAGCAGTCATTTTTCTGTGGGTCCTGCAAGTCCAGTCAAGCAGTTCAGGCAGGACCAGTTTCTTGCTCAAATGGCTAACAAACTCTATAAGGAGCCTCTTTGATGCCCATCATCCTTTTGAAGTAGATTGGTGCTGCCAAGATCAGATGTGTCTCTTTATCATAAAAACCTTAAGCTCTTAAAACATTTTAAATGGCAATTCCTATAGTCACTGAAAAGCCAGAAGACTATCTATCCATCTAAATCCTTGTACATTAGAAAACCTAACATGACTACAAACTTGACTATTATAGATAATTATCTTTTAACCTGTATTTCTTAATGATCCATTACATTTTTAAATGATATGCACAAAAAGAAGACCTTAATCAAGAGCAGAAATGCATATATATATACTGATCTTGAATTTATATCAATAAACCAATATCCATACCAATGCAAAGTATCCATCTTTATAGTATATCCCTCTTTAAAAGTAAACAAACATTTATAAACAATCATTTATGGAATTTGAGTATAGTTATCTCCAAAATGCTCCTGCTTTTTGTTGGGCAAATAAATTTTGGGGGCTTTTTACAGAGACCTTATGAGGGATCTTGGTTCACCAAACCATATTAGTCTGTAAGTATTGCACAGATTCCCATCCTCAGTGGAAACAAAAGACAATCTTCTTTTCCAAAGCAACAAATCCTTAGCTCCAAATTTTGAAGTTAAGATACCTTTAAACTATATATGATATGTTGCTTTAGCTTAGCAGCCTATACGATGAAATATCTCTTTACTTAGCTCCTTCACAGTCAAATAATTTAAATAAAACACAATAATATCCATAATCCACACTGTGTATATTCAGTCTTTATGTGGCTTGTTTTTCTTACTCTATTACTTTTTCTACAAGTTTTCTCTGTCTCTTTAAGGACTTTGTTTTATTTTTAAAAAACCATTTACTTCTTTTTATAACTCTATACTTTTTTCCTCTCTCTCCTAAGCCTACATATATTTTTTGAACCCACTGTGACCCATTTAAAGGTATTTTTCATCTGAATTTGTCTTTACTGTGTATCTGTAATCCTTTTCTGACCAGGACTGCTTCTTAAAATGCTAAGCAGTGTGGCTGAGACCAGGGATGCTTTGCCTTTTGGCTCTGCCCAGTCCAACATGACAGAAGTCCATTTACTGCCTCTGAGACTCCTGGGTGGGAGCCTCATTCACCACCTCAACTTGCTAACTAATTTCCCATGCTGCCACCTTGTAACTTACAGCATGTTGTGCACAAAAACCATTCAAGTGCTCTGCCTCCTGAAAGAGCCAGTGTTCATGCTGGCAGCATGGACCAGGAAGCCATTTCAAAACCACATTTTTTTTGCTACCACTGAATCAGGAAGACCTCTCTTAAAGGAGCCATGGCTCTCCTACTTGCTGCAAACAAATAGAGTTCATCCGGGAAAAAAATGCTTTCTCAGGTTTTATGGATGTGATCCACCTGCCTCTGCCTCCCAAGTACAGGGATTTAAGGCATGTGACACCACCACCCAACAATTTCCTTTTTTAATTTTTTGATTCATTCTTTGAGTTTATTTTACATACCAACGACAGTTACCTTTCCTCCCTCTTCTCCTCCCACTCCCTTCACCCACCTCCTTTCTATCACCTTCCCATCCATTCCTCTGTCTCCATTCAGATGTGGTAAGGCTTCCTATGAAAATCAACAAAGCATGACATATCAAGTTGAAGCAAGACCTATTCCTTCCCTCTGCATCAAGACTGAATAAGGCATCCTAACATAGGGAATATGTTCCGAAAAGTCAACTCATGCATCAGGAACAGGTTGATTTCACTGCTAGGGGTCCCACAAGCGACCAAACTACACAAATGTCACCCAGATGCGAATGGCCTTGGTAGGTCCCATGTGGGCTATCTAACTGTCCATCCAGAGTCCCTGAGCTACCACAAGCTCAGGTCAGCTTTCTCTATGAGTTTACCCATCATGATCTTGATCCCCCCCACCGCTCATATAAACCCTCCACCCTTGCTTCAGCTGGACTTCCAGAGCTTGGCTGTGGATCTCTGTATCTGCTTCCATCAGCTACTGGACAAAGTCTCCATGATGACAATTAGGGTAGACTCCAACAAGATTACTGGGAAGGCCAGTTCAGGCACCCTCTCTACTATTGGTAGGAGTCTTAGCTGAGGTCATACTTGTGGATTCCTGAGAGTTTGCTAAGAAATAGTATTATAGAGAAAGTTATTATGGGGTTAGGGAGCAAACCTAGTGACTAGATTTTTATTTATTCATTCATTTTTTATTTAAAAATTTCATGAATGTATACATTAAAGTATTATCACAGGATCCCTAATTTATATGTTGCAATTTTCTTGGTACTTCCCCCAAACCTCCCTCCCCTGCCTTATGTCTTCACTTTTGTTGTCACTTTTGTTTCCCTGTTCTCTTTATTTTAATTTTACCTTTGGTATCTCTTCTCACTTTCATTCAAAAACTTGAAATTTACAATAAAACATTGGATGAGGTTAAATTGGTTAAGATAATTTATGTATGTGTGCCAAACTTTTGATTCCTATGCTTCATAGAAACTTAAGCTTCTTTTGAATAATTAAAGGTTAGTAGAAATTGGCATTACCAATTATCTCATTACACAAGCTTCCAACACAACACAAAAACAAATCTACACTGAGTAGCACATATTGGTCTGAGTGGCATCAGCATGACAGGAGGAAGTCATTTACATAGCTAAGTTAACACTTTCATTACAAAGTCGAATTTCTTATTTCTTGTGCAAGTGCTTTGGAAGATCATTGGACCAACACTGAAGCCTATGTGTGTTGCTCACACTCCAATTTTTAATAAGACTTTGAATTCAAAACTGATATATATTTTACAATGTTTCTTTGTCTTTTTTGATTGAAAATAGATTGTTTTCTCATATAATGTGCCCTAATTATGGTTTTCCCTTCTTCTTATCCTCCCAGTACCTCCTGCATGGCTTCCCATTAGAATCCATAAATCTTTACATCTCTTATTTTTTTTAAAAAAGGCTTCTAAGGGATAATAAAATACAAAATAAAGTAAAATAGATAAAACAAAAACTATCACAGTATTTCTAAATTTTGATTGGAAATAGATTTGAAATACTGTTTGAAACACATAAGGTGTTTCAAAATGAAAATATGTATAGTTGGATTTTCCTCTTATATTGTTCATAAAAGCACCAAAATTATATTACCATGGTTAATATTTAGTAGGTTTAAAAGTAAAATATTACTGTTAGAAGAATTATGAACAATTACTGAGGCTAGATCACAATCATATATGAATCATGGAAAGGCCATCCAGTTAGCAAATGTTCATTACAATATTCAATTGTTAAAACAAATGTAGGTGGAAAAAAAGCAAAAAAATAAGAAGCAACATGGTTGTAATGGGCTTAATGAAGTTCAAGGCATGGTTTCTTATATATGTATGTCAGTATGCTTATGGAGTTTTTCCTAGTGAGTATAATGTCATGTTACAGCTTCTAATATCTGAAGAGATTGGACTGAAGAAAATGGATCATTGCTTGTCTCATGAAAATATTCTCTCACTTTCTTTTCCTGTTTGTTAAAATGAAATTTATTTCATTTACAAATGTAAATATGTTATAAAAATACAAACATAGATGAAGAAAAGTTTAAATGCACAATTCCAAATAGTCTTATTAACCACTGTTAACCTCTCAGTTTAACGTTAGAAAACAAAGGCATATAAACACAGAAAACCTACAAAAACATACTATCATGCATTTTTTATTTGCATATATGGAACTGACTCTTTTGGGAATTTCTTTCTTTCCTTCTTTTTTTCTTTAATGATATACTATGTCCATATTTACTTATATGATATGGAATTTATCTAGGAAGAATCATGTCATTTGAAATGAGCCAAACTAAGAAAACTGGTACAGTATTGTTGTATTCTTTCTGTATATCCAGATCCTAGATGTTATATATATATATATA
>LOJH01015070.1:11923-23692 GCA_001685095.1 Ellobius talpinus | reverse complement strand
GCCTCCAGACCACACAGTATTTCATATTTTTTTTACATATCTGAAGGCATTTTTTGTTTTTGTTGCCAATCTGAGTCACATTTCTTTCAAAAGTTGTTAGTGTCTTTTTCTTATGTGAAAGTATTTGTGATCTTTTCTCCATCTTTGAAGTTTGAAAATTTCTGATTTTTATCTATTTATCAGCCTTTTCTCCATTCAAATTAGAACTTAAGAGCAACCTTCACTGAAGACATTCTAATTCATGTTTTTATTGGTTCAGCTTCTCCCTATCAACTCTTTCTCTCTGTACTTTTAGTGCCATAGAATTTACACCCTTACATAACATGTAAGATTATAATATGTAGTAATAGCTTTATAATAATAGTCACATGATTCTATATTTCAGAATAGCAGAAAAGGGGGTTTTTAAAAAGTAGTTTTCTTTTTGGCTGTGCTGAGATAAAGCCCAGGGCCTCACAAATCTAAGCAAGAACTCTACCGTTGGACTATATTTCCACCCCCAAAGGCAATTTCCATGTAAAGATTTGTCTCTCTTTAGCTCTGGAAAATTTTCTTCTAGTATCTTTAGTAATGTCCCTTGCTTTCCTTAGCGTTCTCCATTTTATTGGTCAATCCATAAAACACTAATTTCTTCATGTTTCTAAGACATTTTGTTACATTTCAACCCATGTATATGCTGCATAACGTTTAAGTCAGGTTAAACATATTTATCTCCTCAATGATAAAAAATTCATATTATTTAATAATTCACATGATTACATTATGGTGGAAACATTCAGAATACCTTCTTCGCATTTTTTAATACTTACCATATATTATTATCTGTTTATTATTCAGCTGCTTTGCCGTGCAATAGCGCATCAGAATTTTCTGCTCCATCTAACTGTTACTTAGTACCCGTTGGCCTTCCTGTCCCCATGCATCCCCACCACTTGCCCCAGCCTCTGGCTACCACCACGCTACCTTCAACTTCTATGGTAGAAGCTGTCTAAAATTCTACAGAAGGTCAGGCACACAACTTTAATCCCAGTAAATGGGAGGCAGAGTTAAATTGTGTGTGTGAGGTCAATCTTGTCTACACACTGGCAGAGGAAGCGCATGGTAAAATCTTGCTTAAAAAAAGAGTAAATCCCACATAGGAATAAGATCATGTAGCATTTCATTTAACTTCATGGTTCTCTGGTTTAGATCATGTCACAAATAGCAGGATTTCATTCGCTTTATGAATAAATAATCTCCCATCATCTGTATATGCTACATTCCTTTATATGTTCATCGGTTGATGGCTGGTGGGTTACATTTCCTAACCATTTGTCTATCGTTATGAATGTTCACAGGAGAAATGTCCCTTGGATATAACTGATCTTGTTACTTTGTGAAATATGTTAGTCAGTTGCATTTCTTGGTCATATGGCAGCTCTAAATTTAATTTTTTGAGGAACTTAAGTAGATTTTTAACCACTAAGTAATTATTAATTTACATTGCAATCATTAATATACAAAGGCTCCATTTTCAATGACCATTTGTTAACTTGTTTGCTTGTTTGTTGGCTTTATTTCTTTTTAATTTCTTCCTTCTCCCTCTCATCCCCTCCCCTCACCCCCATTTCTTTATTTTTAGTGACAGGGTCTTTACAGTGCAGACTAACCTAAAACTTACAGAAATCCTCCCGCCTCCACCTCCCAAGTGTACTGTGCCTGGCTTGATCTCCTTGACAGTAGCCATTTCACTGGGGTAAGGTGACATCTTATGGCTTTGATTTGCAGTTCCTTGGTGATAAGTGATTCTGAGCATTTTCCCCATATACTCGTTGTCAATTTGTAGATCATTTTTTGAAAAATTCTTACTTACAGCTACTGCCATTAGTTAATCTTTTTTGTTTTGCTTCTTATATTTTATGCTTGGAGGATTTCTCACATATTCTGGATTCTAACTCTTGCTCAAATATGATGGAGCATATTTTCCTCCTGTAGATTGTACTTTCGCTCTATTGTCTGTTTCCTTTTCTGTGTAGATTTTTTTTACTTTAGGGTATAATCTCTTTTATCAGCATAATTGTTTCCATTTTAAAACTTCCTTGATACTTGATGTACTTTAGAATTTTTGTAGAAGAAACAGGTCTGGTGGAGATATGCTCTTGGCTTTTGTTTGGGAATGTCTTCATTTCTAAAATTATAACCTTGTTGGCTAAGATATTCTCAGATGTCAGATTTTTTTTTCTTCCTAGCTGTGAAAAATCTCACTCCCTTTACCCTGGCAAAGTTTCTGCTAACAAATGTACTTTCAGGTTAATGGAACATCCTTGTATTATTGTTTTGTGGAGGCCTACAGAATCCTTCATCTTTGCCTTAAAAGCTTGATTATAAACTGTCTTAGGGTAGTCATCCTTGAATTAAGTGTGACTATTGTCTTTGATTTTCTTGAACCTGGATATCTGTAACCTTTCTAGGCAGAGGAGGGATTTTTTTGTTTTTTGTGTTGGTTTATCTTGCCTTTTTTTGCTTTTCAATTCTTTTCTCATACATCACATCCACACATACATAGTTTCCTCTCCCTCCACCACTCCCATGCCTCCTTTACCATCCTTCTCCCCTAGATCCACTCTTCCTCCATTTCTCATCAGAAATGAAAAGAAAAAAGAAAAAAAAAGAGTAGGCTTCCCAGGGATATTAACTGAACACGGCCCAACAAGTTACAATAAGAATAGGCACAAACCTGGATATCAAGACCAAATGAGGCAACTCAGTAGGAGGAAAAGAGTCCCAAGCACAGGCAATGAGCCAGAGACACCCTCACTCTCACTATTAGGGGTCCCACAAAACATCAAGCTACAAAACCATAGCATAAATGCAGAGGACCTAGCTTAGACCCATAGAGGCCCTCTGCTTGTTACTTCAATCTCTGTGAGCCCCTGTGAACCTTGCTTAGTTACTCCGTGGGCTGTGTTCTCCTTATGTTCTCTACTCTCTGTAAATCCTTCCTCCCCATCTTTTGGGGAGTTCTCCTACCTTGATCTAGTATTTGACTATGGGTCTCTAATCTGCTCCCATCAGTTGCTGGAAGATGCCTCTCTGATGTCAATTGCGCTAGACACCGATCTATCATTAGGAATCATTTCATTGTATTTGTTGATGATGGTGTTGTCAGTCGTATTTGGCTCTGTTCTGTGCAGTCTCTGATTCCTGACCATCCAGGCAGTGTCAAGTATGGGCTTCCTCTTGTGGCTAGCCTCAAGCTGTGCCAGTCATGGGTTGGCCATTCCCACAAGTTCTATGCTGCCATTACCTCAGCACATTTTCCAGGCAGGACAGATGGTAAGTCGAAGATTTCTATGGCTGGGCTGATGTCCTGATCCCTCGGCTGGAAACCTTGCCTGGCTATAGAAGATGGACAGTTTGGACTCTGTGTTCCCCTTACTGGGAGACTTTGCTAGAGTCCTTCTCATAGATTTCAGGGAGTTTCCACTGCACTAGTTTCTACATCATCTCCACTGAAATCCCCCATTCCAGTAGCCTCTCCCAGGGCTGTTTTCTCTGTCACTCGTTGCCATACCCACCTGCCCCTAGTTCACTCTCAAAATCTATTCTATTTCCCCTTCCCAAGAAGATCTATGAGTCCATCTGTGAGCAATCCTTGTGACTTAGACTCTCCAGGTCTGTGGATTGTAGCATGGTTATCCTTTATTTAACAGCTAATATAAGTGAGTGCATGCTATTTTTTTCTTCTGGGTCTGGATTATCCCATTCAGGATGATTTTATTTTCTAGTTCCATACAATTGTCTGTAAATTTCATGATGTCATTTTTTTGTAATAGCTGAGTATACTCCATTGTGGAAATGAATAAATCCCTCATTTTCATTCTCCATTCTTTGTTTGAGGGGCACCTAGTTTGTTTACAGTTTATGGCTATTATGAATTTAACTGATATGAGCATAGCTGAGCAAGTGTCCTTGTATAAAGAGAGCACATCTCTTGGGTATATGTCCCAAAGTGGTATAGCTGGGTCTTGAGGTAGATTGATTTCCAGTTTTCTGAGAAACTGACTTATTGATTTTTAAAGTGTCTGTGCAAGTTTGAACTCACACCAGCAAGGGAGGAGTGTTCCCCTTGTTCCACATCCTCTCCAGGATGAACTGTCACTTGTGATTTTGATCTTAGCCATTATGACAGGTATGAGATGGAATCTCAATATAGTTTTGGTTTGCATTTCCATGAAGGCTAAGGATGTTGGACATTTTTTTTGTTTCTCAGTCGTTTGAGATTCCTCTGCTGAGAATTATCTGTTTGGATCTGCACCCCATTTTTCAGTTGGATTATCTGGTTTGCTCATGTCTAGTTTCTTGAGTGCTTTATATATTTTGGAAATTAGTGATCTGTCAGATGTTGAGGTGATGAAGATCTTTTTCCCATTCTGTAGGCTGCCGTTTTGTCCTATTGATGATCAAATGTATTAGATACAGGCATAAAATGTCATATTGAAGTCCATTATCTTGTACAGCTATTAGCTGTTGTTATCAATAAAGTACCAATAAAAAATGGAAAAAGTTATATTAAAAATATGTACCTAATATGTCAATGATGGAGATGATTTAGAACCACAGGAAATAGGCAATTAGTTCACCAAAGACCAGTCCAAGAGCCCCAAGGCGGGGGGAAACAATAGGACAAATGAAAAACAGAGGTTGTGAAAATGGAAGTGAGCTTCTCCACAGGTAGTTAGAGAACTCTATTTAAAGGGAGTCTCAAGTAAGACAAAGTTATACATATAACAGAAACAAAAGAAAGCCTGCTAACTCGTGGAAAATGAACAATCTGCTACTGAATGACTTTTGGTCCAAAGCATAAATTTAAATAAAAAAAATTAAAGACCCTCTAGAACTCAATGAAAATGAATGCACAACATATTCAAACTCATGGGTCATGGTGAAAATGGCATGGAAGGTTTCCTGTGATTATTTCACCAAAGTTTCCAATTCCTCTGGCATTTGCAAGTCCTTCTTGAAGCCCAGTGACCTGAAAATGTGCTTTTTTAATACTGTCACAAAGTTCCTGTAAGCTTGCTGCTGCTTATTCTTTTTCTGTCTTCCAATTACATATGTTCAGATAGGCTGCTTTGAGCCTAGGTATTGATACAGCCTTCTGCTAATGGCTCTGATCACATTCCAGGCTCACTTAAATGAGTTTTTCAGCTCAAGACTTTCTGTTTGATGGTTGAATGCTTCTACCTCCTTGCTAAGTTTCTCCATTTAATGCCATGTTGTTTTTGCCTTTTCCCAGCAGTGTACTGAGTGAGAGTTCTGCCATTTTGATTACTGCTTGGTCAATATGGGGCACCCTGTTTCAAGTGTGAGAGAGGGTGATGACTTCATAAAAATCACTTCCTACTTGTTGGTATGCAGTAAGTCTGATCATGAAAGGCTTAGGAATTCATTAGGCCTCCCTAGTGTGACTTTTCTGTGCCTGTCTTACCAGACATTCTAAGAAGGCTGCTTATGTTCAGAGGCCTGCAGTATTGGATATCATCCAAGACAGATTTGCTGATAGTTTGCCGTTCGTGTGTTACCACTATTCCAATACTAGAGTGCAATCTGAGTTAAGATTTTCTCAACCACGCTGCTTGTATGTGGTTCAGAAAGGGCCAGGAGAATATCTAGAAAAAATATACTATCCCTACAAGCTCCTCTCCCTGAAGCCAAGGCAGGTCCAGATTCCTCACCTGCAGTTACTGCCTGTGATTGATCAACACAGGATCCTGGTTCAGCCTCAGGCTCCTGTCATCTTTGGCCACCAATGCCACTGAGATGTGACCCAGACCCAACAACTCACCAAGATCATCACAGCATTTGGGTAGAAACAAGGGTGGTGCTATCTGGATGGTAATACTACTAAAGTTGAATGGGTCTAAATGTTGTAAAAAGAGACCTAGATCACTTGTGGTCTGTGAGCACAGATCACGTTATCCTAGCCAAAAGAAGACTAAAGCCACTTGTATTCCTGAGAGAAGGGCTGTTTCAGAGTCTGTCTCTGCAGATAGACATGGATAGAGGGGATGATGTTGACTCATGGAAATTAGGTATCCTAAGCCTGACCCTAAGTTCCTGGCAGACTCTGGAACTCTAACCCTTTTCGACTCCCAATCAATGGGGTCTTCAGCTAGGTTCATGCTACCAGGGTTAGGGTAGTGTTGGTAAAGGTAACCTCTTGCCCACCTGGGCTAATACTAAAGTGGGTTGTGCCTGAGGCTCAGAGTTGTGAGGACCTGAACATTTTCAGGGCCACACTGTGGTGCAGGTCACAGTTGGTGATAACACAGGCCAACATAGGTATCCATCCCACCAAGCTCAGATCTCTTCTACTGTCGCCCTGTGCATGAGAACTGGTTTTGTGATAGCCATGCTACCTTCAGATGAAGTGGCTGATGGTGGAGACACCAACATCGATTCAGGCTGATGCTAAACTGGATCACACCTGAGTCTCTTAGCCAGAAGGAGCTGCAGGTTCAGGAGGAGGAGTACTCCAGACCCACTCAAAGGCTGGAAACACACCACTCTGTTCCACTGGCACACAGGCTTCTGCATGACAAAGCAACTGAGAAGCTCCATTTGTGAGCTCTGGCCTTCAGGTTCTAACAGGTCAACGTTGGGATACACCACAATAGGCCTGGCATTGAGTCCTAAGACAAAGCCCTGTGCTGTTGTGCATGCCATGGTCCTGAGGAGACAGAATGCTGCTGTCTGATTTGCTACCTACAGTTAGAGGAATGAGAAAGCTGTCAGTCAGCGGACCCGTGAAAGCCGGTAGCTCAGTCTGCAGGTATCCGCTAGCACAGGGCACACTGGCGTTCACTGTATTAAGCACAGTGCTGAGGCTCAGGTTCAAAGCCTAGACTTACTATTTCTGCCTTTCTGAAGCAGGAGGCTGCTGCTTGAGATTAGAGCAGGAGTGGCATGGGCAACTTCTTTTTTCCCGTCTTCTTCAGCATGAGTTTCTGTTTGGCTTTATTTGAAGCGGGCAAATAAAGTCTCTTGTTGATTTCTTTAGCAGGTTTTTGGTGCATGAATAGTTGTTCAACTTGGACTGGATCTTACCCAGCTGCCGTCTGGTTCCACTTCCTTTCCTGCTTTGTAAAAAGTTTATTTATTTTTATTTTATGTGTATTAATATTTGCCTGCATGTATTTATGTGCTGAGAGAGAGAGAGGGAGAGAGAGTTTGGTGACTACTGTAAGCCAGGAGAAGGCATCAGATCTCCTAGAACTGAGTTTTAGGCAGGTGTGAGCCACCATGTGGAGGCTGGGAAACAAATTCCAGTCCTTTGCAAGGATAGCAAGTGCTCTTAAACACTGAGCCATCTCTCCAGGCCCACAGGTCTTTTAAAAAATCAATTTCAAACTCGTGGTAATTTTTGTTTCCTTGCACACTTTATCAAAACTATTATTGATGAATAACATTTTTACTTCATAATATCTCTTTGTTCTCTGATTGTTCCTTATTGAACACAAGAGTAGTTCTTAATTTACAGGCAGCTTAATACTAACCTAGCTGTGATGCACACTCCAGAACAAAGATGGTATAAAGAATGTGGAGTAGAAAGGAAGTTCTCACTTATCTGCTTCCCAGTACTAGAGACCCACAGTTGTAAAAGCTTTAAAGCATTCTCCTAGAGACAAATCATGACTTTAAAGACAGGCATAGCCTTTAAATACATTCCCGATTATCTTGGAAAATGTAATCTGAGTTTTGCTTTTATTATTTTTAACATCTTTATATACTTGCATAATCTATTTTGGTATTCATGTTTCCTTTTTATGTCCTTGTCTTTCCTAAATCAATTCATTTTTATTTAGGATCACATAGTCTCCTTATTGTGGTCTTCCTACTTCAAGTTTCTGGTCTTATTCATATACTTCGTTATCCATTCCTTCGTAAAAATGGACTGTGCTATTTTTTTCTAGTTTTATGATACAAATTTCCTGTGTGGTTTGTGTATGTTCTTGCCTATTCTCACCCCATGTAGAAAAGATATATCTCCACACAGGGTTACAGTGGTAGAAAGATAGAGAGGTGAGATCAGCATGGTGTTTATTTCAGAATAGGGGTGAAGAGTTGTCCTATATGTGGGGAAATGAACCAGTCCCACCCAGATTCTCATTCCTCTTCAGACAGTTTGCTCTATCTTCCCGTTAATGTCATGGCTCCTTTCTCCTCTCTCACTGCCACATTCTACCCCAGCCAGTGCCATTTACAGAGACCTTGTGAGTGTTTCCTTGCTGCTTGGATTCCTTCATGCGTGGCCTTGCTTGCATTTGCACAGGAACACCCAGGACACAGCCTCAACAATGTCACTGCAATCAAGAACATATCTCATCTGCTAGTGGTTCACACAATACACAGTCCTTCAGAAAAGTTCTGGGCATTGATAGCTCAACTGAGGCTATCAGTCTATCTGTCATGATACTTGCTTTCAGTTAAAGTAAAATGATTTCTCATGCTATGTTGAAAGAGGTTTCTATCCCACTGGGTCCCACAGTCGTTCAGTCCCAAAAAAACACACAGAGGTCTACATTAATTATAAACTGGTTGGACTATTAGCTCAGGCTTCTTATTAACTCTTACATCCTACATTAACCCATAATTCTTGTCTATGTTAGCCATGGGTCTTGGTACCTTTTATCAGTGAGGCATTCTCATCTTTCTTCCTCTGTGTCTGGGTCACAACTGCAGACTGAGTCTTTCCTCTTCCCAGAATTCTCCTGTTCTNCAGGCTTCTTATTAACTCTTACATCCTACATTAACCCATAATTCTTGTCTATGTTAGCCATGGGTCTTGGTACCTTTTATCAGTGAGGCATTCTCATCTTTCTTCCTCTGTGTCTGGGTCACAACTGCAGACTGAGTCTTTCCTCTTCCCAGAATTCTCCTGTTCTCATTGCCTGGTCCATACTTCCTGCCTGGTCAATGCTAGGGGTAGGTGTCTACAGAAAGACATTTCCTGATGAAAGGGGATTGCCAATCTGTCCTCAGTGCTTAGTCCTGAGATGCCTGTTTTAGGGGAGCCCTGAGACAGGAAGTAGAGAAGAAATGTATTTTTATCTGTTTGTTTCTGCGTATTTCCCTACTCTCCATCTGCAGAACTGGTATTTTCACACGAGACACCTGCCAGCCCTGTCTGTTCCAGGACTTCTCACTAATAACAACAAGTTAAATGAACTGCAAGTATCATTTCCTCTTTACAAGCCTGAAATCTTCCAACGGTTGCGGCACTCGGAATTATGGTAGCTTTATCTCCTGGGATAATGTCTCATTTCCTATTTTGAGGTAGTTGTTCCCTTCTTCTGATAGAAGGAAGTTAGTCATCTGGCTTCTAGCAACACTATAAAACTAGAAGAAAAAAAACTTTAGAAGTTGCAAAACTGATGATTAACAGGAATGCTCTGGCCTTACTCAGTTACAGGGTGCCACGCTGTTCACCCATTCACACTTGCTGATTGATTTGATGTTTGTAAATTTAGCTCTCCTCAGTCTCAGCTGATGTGTGGGTACATACACCAAGCAGACTGATATTTATGCCATAAGTGAGAAATAACTTGATAATTTATGAGTGGTGAAAACCCAAGGATGAGAAGGCTTTCCCCCAGAGAAAGAAGACACACACACACACACACACACACACACACACACACACTTTAGACAACTCTCCTTGGCACTTTCATTTTAAGAAAGTGTGCACTTTATGATGGAGTGGGAGAGGGAAATTGTGCAGCCCACATGAATATTTCCTTTTACGTGCTATCTCTGAGAGAAATGCATCTGTATAATGGAATACTTTCCTTTCTGTCTCCATCGGCACAGAGGCTGAACCCATGCTGGTAAGAACGTGCAAAAGTCTATTGCCTGTGCGTTGGCTATCTGGGGGCTGCTAACTGGCTGAAGCATTGAACAGATGCCACGCTGAGGGCACAGCTTGTGAGCGGTTTATGTGCAGGGTCTGGAGTGTACACAGTGTCCCTTTCTTCATACCTCTGTACTTGGTAACAGAGTTCTCTGTATTTTTCTTTTAAACTGGGAAGTGGTCTGCTTAAAAAAGAACAATGTTCTTCCAAGGAAAAGAATTCTGTATGAGCTCAAGGAAGAACAGCTAAGGAAGAAAATTACTTGAATGTCTACTTAGAATAGCGCTTCAAAAAAGACGTTGACGCAGATGATTGCTTAAGTGGTTAAAGGTTTGGGTGACATCTAATTCCATCATAAAACGTGTGTGAGGCATATGCCGGTGCTCAAAGGAGCCAAAATGACAGCCACACATACAATGCTCACACGCTGCTCGTCTTACATATGTACTTCAGCCTGAGGATGGTAGCAAGTATATGACGAGGAGGCAATTGGTCAGCTCCCCTCCCCCAAGCCTTCTCTTTCCCTCCTTATTCCCTCATGTTTGGAGAACTCTGTAAAGAGGCCAGGAGGACCTAAGTCAGAAAATTGATCTGGAGTGCAAATGTTTACCCCTACACACCGGCATGGACTCACTAGAGCTTTGAAGCTAGACACAAGCTATTTGACTTTTTTTTTCTTTTTCTTTTTTTTCTTTTTGGCACCGGGCCTGAGAGAGGAGAGAAAGAATTAGACATCAGGAAGATATCAGAAAGGTTGAAAGTGGACAACTTTCACTGGTCCAGAGCAGGTCTGGGGGGGAAATCTGGTATGTGTCACCAAATGGCTTAACAGAAATCCAATACTACCTCCTTGGAAACCATCAGTTGTTCTTGGTTGTTCTTAAAATTTTTGTAAGTTTTAAATGAGTTGTATTAAAGTTTAGTCCTTTTACAAGAGACTTTTAACAGCCTCAGATCAATCGGGATAGATTCCTTCCCAGCTTCGAGTCCTTATGAAGATGCTGCATGACAACACCCTAATACCAAGAAGCCTCAGTGCCTGCAGGGCACCTTGGAGTATTCATAAGACCTACAGCTGTTTGAGAAGGTTGGTGAGCACCCACATTAAATCATTCTGCATCCTGGGTTAAATACTTGCTGAGCAGCTTTTTCTTTTCTTTAGAAACACATGTTTTTCATTTTCAAAATGATTCATTTATTTATGTGTATGTGTGCATGTTTCATGAATGTATGTAATCCTGTATGTGGCTGGTGCCCATGGACACCAGAAGAGGGCATCAGACTCTTTGGAAATGGGGTTACAAGTGCTTGTGAGATGCCATATGGGTGCTGAGGCTCTAAAGACAGACCCTCTGCAGGAGCAGCAAGTGCTACTAAGTGTTTGGCTATTCCTCTAATCCTTTTTCATTAAGTTTTCTTTATTCTGGAGAGATTCATACCTGTATCAATAAAATATAATCATGTTAAACCCATTTACATTTTATTTATTTATTTTGTGTACATATGTACATGCATGCCACAATGTACATATAGAGATAGCTAGGGAGTTCTGCCGTTCCACCAGGGGACTCAAATGGAGATCAGGCCTGGCAGTAGATGCCATGACTATTGAGAATCTCACTATCCCCAGATACGGTATCTCTTCTAGAGAATATTTAACTAAGCTTAAGAGGTTGAAAATAGATATGCTTTCAAGATGTCATTATTTTTTTCTTTTTTTGAAATTTGCAGGCGAATGGATGGATCTAGAAAAACCTTATATTGAGTAACCCAGACCCAGAAAGACAAATATCATGTGTACTCACTCATTAGTGGCTTTTAGACATAAAGCAAAGAAAATCAGCCTACAATTCACAATTCCAGAGAACCTAGACAA
>LOJH01015069.1:3887-23694 GCA_001685095.1 Ellobius talpinus | reverse complement strand
CAGGCAATGCTCTTAACCACTGAGCCATCTCTCCAGCCCTCTTTTTCTTTTTTTTAAGTCAGGAAAGATTATTAATATGGTTATTGTTGATTCAATTTTACCTCTTCCTGAGTTATTTAAATAATTTGAAGTTCTCAAAAACATCCTGTATTTTTTGGCTTTATGATGGCTTTTATTGTTATTTTCTTGTTATTGTTTACAGTATTCTGAGAAGACTTATGAATTCTATATCCCCAGTTATTTCATCATTTCTTATTTAAGAATATATTTATTAAGTAAAACAAATTACTAACTTTCTATTTTATTCATTAACGTTTTATATTCTAACTAATGAGAGCCCACAAGTTTCCTCTTGCCCCTGAATTAATATTGGCTATTTTTACTTTGGTGAAAGTTTCTAAGATCCACACTAGAGATACCTGGGGCTAAGTTAGATTTTGTGAAGTTTTGCAAACTTTTAAGCAATTGTTGTGATTATATAGGAGAGATGTATGGGGACGCCTATGTCTATAAAGGGCTGGTGAGTCTATGTATCTGTATCCTTGAATTCCATTCTCTTCTCTTTGTAACTAAGCAATTAGCATAGTGACATAATCAAACTATTTTGATGGTTTCATCCATTTGCCTATTCTCAACATATTATATAAAATTATTGTTAGCCATTTCTGATCTAGTCATATGCCTCATAGTCAATCAGAAAATTACAGAAATAAATAACTATAGGCAAAGAATATCAACATACGGCAATAAGCGGTGTGTTTAAGTTATAACCTATAATCAGTATTAAAATTCTATCAACTATCCAAGTGGCCCTTCCTCTTTCTCTTTCAGAATGATCACTACTGTAAAGCAAATGTTTTTTCTGATTATAAAACAAAGCAAAAGTTTTAGAAAAAAATATAGAGGAAATAAAAGCTACTTATTATTTGCCCACTCATAGGTAAGAGCAATAAATATTCTATAATATTCCTTTATATGTCTATCTTTATAGGTATGTGTGTATCCATGCAAATGCATGAGTGCCTGTGAATGTGTGAGTATATGCGTGCATGCGTGTGTGTGATGGAAATTTCTCTCTAAATTCAGAGATGGAGAGGCTCAAATGATGTCTCATTAGTTAAGAACACTGCCTTGTGCCTAGGACCAAAGCTTGGTCCCAACACCTCGTCAAATGAAGTCACAGCCACATCAAGTGGGTCACAGCCATGGCGACTCCAGTTCGAAGGGATCTGAAGCCTCTCTGCTCTGTGCTGGCACCTGCATGCACCTGTGCTCAGTCTGCGCTCTTTCTCTCTCTCTCTCTCTCTCTCTCTCACACACACACACACACACACAAATATATATATATATTTGATTATGTCACTATGCTAATTGCTTATATATATATTAGTTAGCAGAAGGAGAAGAAACTGGAAGAATTTTAGAGCTGAGGGGTGGGAGGAAGCTGTGAAATGCTGTCTTCTGGGTATGATGTGACCATTGTCAGGAACTTGGAGCAGCTTACCTACACAAGACCCATGCAAGCTCAAGCTAGTTAAATTCCCAGAATAAACCAGGGAGCGGCTAATTACCTGACGAGCTACTGACAATCAATGGGTTCTGGGAGAGGAGTCATTTTTCTCTGGATATATGGTCACTTTTAGGTTACCAAGAACTCCAATGGATGGCCCCACAACTGTGCATTTATGTTTAACACTGACTGGGTTTGGTGGGATATAGAGAATAAAATAAATAAGATGTTGATGGGAGATATAATGGTGGGAGTCCAGGAGGGACTGGAAGAGGACAGTAGGGATTAATATGACCAAAATACTTTTTATACATGTATGACATTTTCAAAGAAGAAATAAAAATCTCATCAAAACAAAATAAAAGGTGAATTATTATTGGAAAGACAATAAATGCCATGCTTAATGTAATTTAATACATAAACTTAAGGATAAATTATTAAATTGCTTTGGATTGAGTTTAAAACATGCTAATAGGGATTACAGAATATATCGACCTTTAAAAAATGGAATGCTTTCTTGATAATCATTTTCTAAGTCACTGTCGTCATTGGAATAGGAAATATTACTCCAGGGTCAGTTCTCCTTTGGTTTTAGATTATGTGTACTGTGTCATATTTTTCTTTTGAACAAACTTTCACTACATTTAAATCCTCTTGGTTCAGGACCAGTATCATTTGGTTTTCCAGATAGCACAAAATATACTACATCACCCTCAGCCCTGGCTTTGCCACAGCTTCCCCATTGTTTTCTCCTAGTAGGCTGACTAAGAGAAAGGAAAAGTGTATAATAAAGGAAAAATATGAGTTCACTACGGTCTGCTGGAGTAGTTAATATCAATTTAACTACTTCTTGTGTAATGGAACCTAACAAAACTGGAGAGGAAGATGATGATAGAGGCAATAGAGATTGTATTAGAAATTAAGGACAATGTCTAGACAGTTAAATTATTAAACAAATTACCAAAACCAAGCTGTCAAATTATATATACATATATGCATGTATATTTACATATATATTATAAAATTGGAATTTTTATTTCATTGTCAT
Organism: Ellobius talpinus; assembly: GCA_001685095.1. NCBI lineage: Eukaryota > Metazoa > Chordata > Mammalia > Rodentia > Cricetidae > Ellobius > Ellobius talpinus. Next base: position 21,136 of record LOJH01015069.1, on the reverse strand, counting down.
CTAAACTGCTCATTTACTTTCCTGCTAAAAGTTACAGAACGTTGTAGTCCCTGAACATGTAGACAATGGTCCATGTATTTTGTGTTCCAGAGCTTTGTTTCAGGAGGAAAACAGACATCACTGTAGTGAGTGAGACTCGTCCTTGGGATGTGGACATTTCATTAGCATATATATTGGAGTTATTTATTTACAAAACCATTAAGCAAAGGATTATATCCAAGAACAGTGGTGGCCCAAAGGCAGTTGCTTCTTTGAAGAGCCCAGCACAGCATGGTTAAGGACTCACAACGCGGCATATCTGAGATTCCCTGCACAATATCCAAGCAGCTAAGCTGGTGCCAAGATTCTTCTCCCCAGCAACGATTACTGCTTATAATACCTGAGAACAGGGCCTTATGACTTTTTCTACTTCCTGAGCTTGGTATGTTTCAGTCTTCTTGGTTTCCTGGGTCTTAGTTTCTTTAGTTGCTTTTCTATTGATGTGAAGAGACAGAATAGCCAAGGCAACCAATAAGAAAGCAATTAAATGGGGACTTGCTTACAGTTTCAGAAGGTGAGCCCATGATCATTATGGTATGGATCAAAGCAGCAGGCAAGCAGTTCCATGCTAGAGAAGTAGCTTAGTGTGTCTTGTCCACAGTTGGAGGCAGGAAGAGAGAAAGAAGAACCATGGAATTGTGAGGACTTTTGAAACCTCTAAGACCACCCCAGTGACATACCACCTCCAACGAAGTCACAACCCAACAGTTCTAACAACTGTGAACCAGGCAACTTTCCTGCTCTCTCTAGGAAGGACTATTTCAGTTCATAGGGAATAACTGAACAACATCACTGCTAAATAGCCTCCACTTCTGGAGAAAAGCAGCATTAAAATATAGTTTCACAGCTATATTTTATATGTGACCATGATCAAAGTATAATTTGTCTGCAGTCTTTTCAACACTATTGTAAAATTGGGCTGAGGTACAGAGCAGGGTGGGCTAGAAACAATAAAATGCTAAGCCCTAGGTTCCAGGGGCTCATGGAGCTTATCTTTGTGAATATTCCTGAAGGTACAAGTCTATTGCAAAGGACCCAGGCTGATCCAACCTCATGGCTCCAAAGCTAATTAGCCAGACAGCCTCTTGGCCTAAGTGAAAATAAAATGCTGGTCAGTACAGAAAGATGAATATTGTGGCAAAATCACTCAGTTAAAGTAGCTGTCATTACTTGTCAATACCCCTCTTGCCACGAGGTAATGGTGGAAAAATGGCTCAGTGTGATATATTTCTGGAAAAGGGGCATCCATTCATTCAGATTGCTCATGATTCATTTGTTTTGGAAAAGGTCAGAATACCAAAACTGTCTAAAAAGCCACTTCAGCCCAAACTCATTCTTCACCTTATATTTAAGATCTTATATTTTCAAATATTTTTAAACTATTTAATTCTAATTTAATTCTAGCTCACTGTTATACATAATGCATTTTACATGTTCATTCACTATTTGAGAACACAGCTTTCAAAGAGACTATTAATATTTTTATGGTCATGGTTAGTACTTACATGCTCTGTTTCATTAGTTAACATTTTCTGAAAATATGGATTTCAATGACTGTTTGGAATCACTGATAGAAAAAGGCTAGATTCTGTTCCCTTATTGTTACACGTACAGGCATGCCAGAAATTATCTTCCAGAAACTGCATTTGAATCACAAATTTTACTAAAACACAATTTTTAACTTCTAGTGTGGGAAAATGAGATACAGAGTTTATGATGACTTATTTCACAGCCTAGGAATGAAGTACAAGTGCCAATGACTGGAAATAATTAGTCACCCTTTGAATAATGTTTTGATTTACGTTTGGGGGTTTGTGTTCATATTTAAGGCTACGCTGAAATTTCCCCTCAACATGTATAACTTTGCTTGTCAAGTTCATTAATATTTTCTGGTTCTTTTGTTTAGATATTCAGTAACTGCTTTATGCCAGGAAGTGACAACAGTGGGAATAATATTTTCATTCAGTCATTTCATAAATAATTCTGAGGTATCCATTATATGTCAAGCATAGTTCTATAATATTGAGAAATATCAGTTAAAAATTATGACATTCTACCCTTCAAAGTGTTTACATTCCATTTAGTAGAACAGGGAGAATTAAATAGAAGATAAACATAATAAATATTATGCATTCTTTTAGAAAGTAAAATATGTTACTTGAAGAAACAGGGGGGAACAGGTAGGATTTCTGAGTAAGATGGCAGACTAAGAGCTGTCACTGTGTAACCTAGTAAAGGAAAAGAATAAGAAAGGAAAAACAAACTTTATCCCAAGGAGAGAAATGGAGCAAGAGTGTCAGAAACTCACAATGGCAGTTACAGGACCCAAATACTGGGAGGACAGTTGCAAGACAGACAATTCACACAGAAAATAATCCAAGCCAAACACAGCTCCTTCTGTGTGGCTCCCTAGTCAGGGAGAAGCAAAAGACTCCTACAGAAGGTAAACCAGATGGCCCTGCTAAAAAAAGACACTGTTGTCCTACCCACAGATCTCACAGCCCTCAAAAACCATTGTGGGGTTTGGTGAGACAGTGATTTTCCCAATAGATGGTTCAGAAGTGGAGCAGAGGACTTCTGTTGCTCTTTGTAATTCTGTAATGATGGCTTAGCCAGGTGCTATCTTGAGAATGAACTTATTGTTTTGAAAAAAAACTATTCTGTGAACCCAAGAAAGGGGAGCAGCCACAAGACAAAGAGGCTGAAATTTACTCTGTGCTAGACCACATTGTGAGAGATAGCCCTGAAAAACAATTATGGGTGTGTGTGATGCCAATAAAATTGAAAGTGAGGTTGGCAGGAGGCTTCTCTTAGGGAGTAAAGTGCATAAAGAAAGGTATCCATATCCTGGATTTCTGAGAGCAGATCTGATCATCCGAGGATGACTTTACATTTGATTGCACCAAGACCAACTCAGTGAGTGTATCAACCTTTGGAACCTTTCATTTGCTGTCTACTGGTACAGAACCCCAAAACTCAGAAGTTCTAGTTGTATACTTGGTGCCCACAGGTGCATCCCTCTAGCAGGTTAACACTTAGTCCTTAATGTTACAAATACATGTGGGCTTAGAGTAAGTACAGTGATGTAAAAATACTACGCAAGGGGTAACAAAAAGAAAGTGAGTGGAGACAGAGTGTTGGTTTTTCCCTGTGTCCCCACCCACTGGCTTTTATTTTAGTAACATTTTTACTTCATTGTATTTAAAAACTGTTTTTATTCTTTTACCCATTTAGACATTCACCCAATTTTGTTAATGTTTTTTGTTGTTGTTGTTGAACAATGTTCTTCCCTTCACTCCCTAGTCTACACTTCTTTGATTCTTATGTGGTTCCTCCTGCTTTCCTCTCTCTAGTTTATTTATAATGGCATTTGTTGCTACGATTGTTTCAAAAGACGCTCATGAGTTTAATTTTATCCCCTTTTATAATTATGCAATTTTGCTTGGAACCTTCCCATTTGGGGGAAATATTTCTTTTTTCTAATCTGCAACTCTTATTTTCTTTCCTTCATAACATTTTCTATTCATTTTTACTTTAGTTTTGTTTCTCTCCTTTATTTCCCCATTCCTCTTCTTTTTCCTTATTCCATTTTAATTTCCATATTTATTCTAAACAACTTTAATTTCAGAGAGTATTCTGTGTTAATTTTTATATTCTCCAGTCAATGACAAGTGGTGATGAGTTAGTGGGCTTTAAATGATTTTAAGCATAGTTCTGTCTCTTGTACATTTTGATGCTGTTTCCATAAAAGTTTGTTTTCGAAGCAGTGAGTGGAGTTGAACATTGAACCCTTATGAATAGGCCATTTGCTCACTAAGAACATCCCCAATAATACTAGAAGAGTTATCCAAACCAACAGATAGGCAAATTGCATCACGAAACCCCAAGAAATATGAAAAAGTAAGGTAGCATGACTTTTCTAAAATATGATGACTCTTTAACTACTGAAATCAAAGACATGTAAAATTAGTAGAAATACAAGATGATGATTTTTAAAAGTTTACAAGTAAAATGATATATAGATTTTCAAAGGCTCAAACAATCAGAAGACAGAATATCAGGAATGAAAGAAAAGGTAAGAGGGGTAGAGAATGCCGAATCCACTAGACCACTAGGATCCAGCAATACTACTCTTGGGAATATACCCAAAAGATGCTCAATCATACTACAAAAGCATCTGCTCAACTATATTCATAGCAGCATCATTTGTAATAGCCAGAACCTGGAATCAACCTAGATGGCCCTCAACTGAAGAAAAGAAAGGATAATGTGAAATCTCCTTCCTGTAGAGGAGCTTGTGCCACTCATGAGTATGAATTTTCTTGGAAAGACCCATTTATTTGAGGCTTACTATTGTAATAGGTGAAAGTCAGAGGGAATAAGCGTTTCTTAAGAATATATTCATTTGCTACACAAGTTATACTATGTTGAGCTCAAAACAGGGAATTAATGAGGCTGCTTTGACACCTCCAGAGGGGAAGTTTTTGTTTGAGATTGTATCACAGTGGGAGGGTATTCTTTCTATTTTTGACAGTAATAAACACCCATCCACATCCTCAAAAAAAAGAAAGAAAGAAAGAAAGAAAGAAAAGGTAGACAAAGTTTTCCATTTAGATATCATTAAGGGATACAATGACCATTCCAGAACCATGAGATCAAGAGACTGAACATGTAAATTAACAAGACATACAAAAGAGCTGATATTTAAAAGTTAAAGAAATAATCTATTCAATTCAATTATATCAGAAAATTTTCTACATCTGAAGAAATAAGTAGACATTCAGATACAATAGGCATTTAGAACTTCATACAAACATAACCAAAAATAACTTATCTGTGACATATTGTAGTCAAAATATCAAAAGTGCAAAGCGAAGAAACAATATCAAATATCAAACAATATCAAAAGCTCAAAGGGACAATGTTGAACACATAATGATATCAGAGTTCTCATCAGTAACTATACAAGCCAATAAAGTACAAAATGATGTTTCCAGCAGTGAAAATAGTAGCTTCCAACCAACTACAGTCAGCAAAATCATCTTTGAAAAGTATTGAATAAATAGTCATTTCAATATAAATGCAAACTAAAGCAGTTCAAAATAACCAAGGCAGCACTGCAGTAAATATGCTGTGTACAGAGGAGGAAAAAATGTCTCAATAATAAGAGCAAGGGAATAACAAATTTCATTAGAAAAATCTATGAAGAAAGATAGGTAGGACAGAATCCATCATGTCTAACACAGTAAAACAGCAACCCGAAAAAGGAAAAAAAAATACAGCCAATCAGAAAAGAGGTCAATAAAATCAAAGGACTTAGTAAACAAGTTGCAATAATAACCTTAAATATAAATGTCCTTAATTTGCCAATAAATAGGCAGAAACAAGTGGATTGCTTTAAAAAAAAAAAAACAGGATCCTGGAACTGACTCAGTAGCTGTGGCCCAGCATGCTAAAGTCTTGGGTCTGATTCCCAGTCAAAAAGAAAACAAAACCTAACAACAACAACAAAAGCCCACAAAACTAGATACAACCACCTCTTGTCACCAAGAGAGACAAACTCTCTCGTAAAGATACTCACAAATTCAGAGTCAAGACTGGAACGCCATCTATTATTCAAACAAAAGCTGAAAATACAATGTGATAGCTCCCTGAAATCTGGTAAAGTCGACGTCAAAGCAAAACTAACCAGAAGAGATAAGGAATGTCACAATATAATAATAAAGGGAACAATTAATTTTAGGGTTCCCAATTTCATACGATACTAATAGGCATAAGAGTTATTATAGAACTCTTATATAGTTATTATATAATGATAGTGGACTTCTAACCCAGCCACAGAACCTTTGACCTACAAGTTGTCTGCCTGCAAGATGTGCTGGAATAATAGTGGTCCAAAAAATTGTAGGAGTGACCAAGCAATGATTGGTCCAACTTGAGACCCATGCCGTGAGAGAGAGCCCATTCCTGATACTGACTGAAGGGTCAGGAACCAGTCTCGATAGCCCAGAGATCAAGGACAGAGATCCAACGTGACCAAAAAAATGAAAAAAAAAGAAAGAAAATAAATGTCAATGGAATGATTCCTAACGATATTCTGCTATACTCATAGACTAGAGCCTAGCATAATTATCATTAGCGACTTCATCCAGCTACTGATGGGAGCAGGTGCAGAGACCCACAGCTGAACATTGGGCAGAACTCAGAGAACCCTGCAGAAGAGAGGGAGGGAGGACTGTAGAGCCAAAGGGGTCAAAAATATCACCAGAAAATAGCCCACAGAATCAACTAACAAGGCCTCAAAAAGACTGAAGTTATAATCCAGGAGCACGCATGGGTCTCACCTAGGTCCTCGGCATATATACTATTGTTGAATGCATAGCTTGGTGTTGCTGTGAGACTCCCAACAGCAGAAGCAGGGACCGTTTCTGACTCTTTTTCCTGCTTTTGCGATCCTGGTCCTCCTACTGAATTCTCTCATCCAACCTTAATATGCCTAGTTTTCTTGTAACTTGACATTCCATGCTTGGTGTATTTCCCTGGAGGCCTGCTCTTTTCTGAAGGGAAAAGAGGAGGAGTGGATCTTAGGGAGAAGGGGATCTGGGGCTGGGAGAACAGACAGAACTGGGAACCACTGTTGGGATGCAATATATGAGAGAAAAATAAAAATTTCAAAATTAAAATAAACAATAGTAATGGATGTATTTAATATGCAATTCTTGTCTTTAGATCAATCATCTAAACTGAAAATCATCTAAACAGAAACATCAGACTTAAAATACATTATCAATTAAATCCAATAGATATCTATAGATTCTATCCAACAGAAATGGGATACACATTCATCTCAGCAACCCATGGAACCATCTATAAAATAGACCATATTCTGAGTTAAAATAAATCTTAGCAAACAATACAATCAAAATTATTTTTTCTATGTTAGCAGATCATACTGAATAAAGCTAAAAACCAACAGTTAGTCCAACTCTGGCAGCTATCCTAGGACCTGGAAACTAATGAACACACTCTTGATTTCTTGATCAGTAAGTCACTCAAGAAATCAGGAACAAAACAGAAATTTTTAAAGTCATGAAAATGAAAATACAACTTACCAGACTTTTGTGATATAACTAAAGCACTTCTAATGAAGAAGTCATAGATATGAATGCTTACGTTAAAACAACATAGATCTTCCTAAAAAAATAATTGTGCTAGCTTGGTTTTTAAGACTGATTTTATTTTCAAATTACGCGCATGCATGACTCTGATTCTGCGGAATATATGCACGTGAGTGGAAGTTCCAGCGGAAAATAATAGATGGTGTTGCAATCCTTGGAGCTGGAGTTACAGGTAACTGTGAGCCACCTGATGTGGATAATAGCCCCTCTTTAGGAGGAGTATTCACTGTTAACTTCTGAGCCATGCCTATAGTGATTAATTTACTGTTGACGTTAATCTACAATCACATGGGAGGAAATTACTGATGGGGAATTATCTAGATCAGTTTGGTCTGTGACGTGTTTGTGGGCGGGGGGTGTGTTGATTGTTAATTGATGTAGAAAGACTCAGCCCATTGTGGGTGACACCCTAGACAGTGGTTCCTGAACTATGAGACTGAGAAAAGGTTGATGAGAACAAGCAGACTGGCAGCTGGGGTGCATCCCTTCTCACCACTCTTGACTGTGGGGGTGACTAGCTCTCTCAGTTTCTGTCTTGGCTTATCTGAAATGACGGACTGTGAGCTGGATTTGTACGCTAAAGTAAATTCTTTCTGCAAAGTAATAAATGTTGGCACCTTTCAACATTTCACATTCTATGTTGTCCCCCATGGCATTTAACTCGTGCAGCTTACCGCTCCTTCTTAGGGCTCGTTGATGTGTATTCCTCTGCCTTTTTTTTAGCTTTTTTTTCTTCTTTTAAATATCATCTTACTACAAAATTGATAGGAATAATATTATCCCAGTTTCATAATTCCACAAACTGTATTATATCAATATTGTATATGCCTATCAGTTTCCTAATGAATGAAAAGTCTGGGCAGCTTGGGATGAGAACCATGTCCCATCCTAGTGCATTTAAAGCTGTGTGTCACATTCTCCAGATTGCCATGTCATTTTTTCTAAATATATATATTTTTTGCCACTGAGCTTCATGAAAGGCTAATAGAATTTTTTGAATTTTATTTCCATGTTCTCTGAAAAAAAATATAAGGCTGTAGCCAGAATGATTTTACAGAGCTTGTAATACTAAGCAGAAACAGACTCACCATTCCTCTGAATACCTGGCGGCTCACTGGGTTTCACTAATTGTGATTTTAAAATGTTAATGTAATCACCATATATGGTAGCGGAGCATGCCTCCTGTTAGCTTCTTTAGGAATGCTCACTGCATTGTGGTGACTGTAGGAGACCACTATTCCAATTTGAATAAACAAGGAATGTTTTGTTTTCCAGAGGAACCATAGTGACAGCCACATTCTAGAAATTTCTAAGCAAATCTGCATTATACCCCGTTTTAGTTTTAGATCTCCAAGGAGAATCTAAGGTAAGGATTATAGCTCAAATAATTTGCCAGGTATAGGCAATGGGGAAGGAAGGCAAATAGGTGAAGAAACTGCCAAGAATGTGCTTGTGTGCAGCCCAGCACCGGATATTCCCACTTGAAAATTTGTCTTTTGTATAACACTGCTATCCCAACCAAGAGGAAAGGGAGCTGGGCTGTATCTCCACCAACTTCCAGATTCATTTAAGAACTTTTTCTTTCCTTTGAAGGTGGGGGTGATTGATTCTGCTCTGCTTCTGACCGGCCGCTTTTCACAGTTGGTGGAAAAGGATTAGTCCCTGTTTCACCCCATGTGTGGAGTTCAGTGTAGTCACATGAACAACACATAGTATCAAGTGTTCATGAAATTCGTGCATTTGATGTTCGGAAAGCTATGGTACAAGTTAGAGCTCCTGGCAACACCTTAGTTCAAGCACTAACTCTGCAAAGATTAATGATTATTTAAGTTTTCTCATACAGGCATCAATATTTAGCTGTAGAATCAAGTTGAGTCATTGAGTTTGAGCATTCATGTCTAACAAAAACACTGGAAAGTGTTATTCTGCCATCTACCACAGTGACAACTGGAATGAATTCCCTATGGGAATTCTGGTATTTGTGTGAAAACACATGCCTCAGAAAAATCCCAGCCAAGAAGATGTTTGATTTAGTATTCTGTGAAATCAATAGGAAAATTTGAAAACATTTTAACCTACACACTGACTTTAGAATACACACACACACAAGCACACGCACACATATGCACGGACATGCACATACAACAACGATAATTATAGAAGAAGAGGCCATGAACTCAAGAGGGGTAGGGGTTGGGCACCAGAGGAATTGAAGTATGAGGGTGAGGGGTGGAATCATGCAGATACAGTACTCATTGACAAAATTCTCAAACAATATGTAATTCTTCAGACCCAAACTTAAATCACAGTATTATTTATAAGCCAGAGTCTTCAATGTAGTTCTAATAGCAGTATTTGTCTATTAATTGGAAGATTGACCAGAACTGTGGCTCTGTTTGTTTTCATCACAAATGGATTCTTCTAGACTTGACAACTTTCCACATTTTCAAATGTTTTCTCTTTGCCCTACACAAACTCATCTCACATTGTGTGATTCTTAAAGCTTGTTTTAAATCTGCTTGAAGCCTATCACTTAACTGCTTTAGAGTTTTACTTTGCGTTAATGCTCCTTCAAAAATGCCTGCCTCTTGCTGTTCTTGCTCAGCTGACTCCTCTCTGGATGCATTCTCTCTGAAATTCTCATAGTAATCTTGAAGAATGACTATATTTATCTCTGAGCATTCTAAAGAATCGTCTAAGACTGGGCTTGTACCCAAACTAAGCCTTCTCATTTCACAATGTCAAGATACTTCCCCTGTAGGCTTTTACTCACCACCTTACCATTGTCAGCCCTGTATTTTTAAGATGTGTGATAGCAAAAGCAGAAACTAGTATTTCTCATAGTTATTGACTATTCCATTTAGTTACCTAGAGTACCAAGTAAGAACAGAATGTAACATGAATGTCTTTCCTAAAATGAGCTTCCCACTGAGTGTGAAAGTAACAAAATTATTTCATAGGATTGTTAGGTGAGCTAGTTGATTCTCAAAATGGCATGATGTCTTGTGTTAGTTACAGCATTGTTTCTTTTGCTGCACCTTTTATGGTATAAGGTAAATCTCATGTACTTGACATTAGAGGACTTCTCTAGCACAGGAATGTGATAACTTCCAACAATGTGTAGTCCACAACTATGTTGTTCATCCAGAGATTTAATAATAAAAGATAAATAATAGAGTGTATCTTTATAATTAGCCTTGCCCAAAAGATCAGTGCCAGCATTTTCTTTCTGTTGCTCTACAAGGTAAGAATTTATGCTTCTAAAGCCATCCTTAAGCTTCCAGAGACTGTGTTGATATCCATTGTGAGTGCTGTCACTGAAGGCCATGATGAGTGTATGGGCAATACAAATTGGACTGGTTTATTTGTTTGATTATTTGTTTTTATTAATTAATTAATTTATATTTATTTGGGTGGGGAGACCACAAGGGTGCGAGAGTGGACCTGAGAGGAGTGGGAAGAAATTTGGATCAGGGTACATTGTATGAAATTCTCAAATAATCAATAAAAAAATATGTTGGAGAAAAATGGCTAAAATATCAACTGCATGAATTAGCAAACTTCTTAAGCATGCATTCTGAATCATATGTAGCTCTTTACAAACACTTGCCTTCACAAAAATCCATTTAAGCATTGAGGTAACTGAAACCAGAAGTTGGTAGTTGTCTTGGGATTTGAATCTATGTCCCACAATATACTGTGGTCGAGATTTTCTATTGACATTTCTGCTACTTCAGGAAGTTAAACTTGTGAGTTGAATAATTTTTGTTCCTTGTGTCTTTTTGAGAATTTTCAGTTTAGCCCTTCCTAAGGCAGCATTTGGAAGCCCTGGTTTGTGGATCACATTTTACCAAACCATCTCCATCCTGTTCATTCTCTATGGTATTCTCCCAATCAAAAGCAACAGCCTTGAACCACTTGCTCAATGAGGCTGAAATTCATATAATTGTGTATTTTAGGAGATTTGGCGTCCTTTAACATTGGAAGAATCCTTGTGCACGGATCCTTTTCAGACAGGTCTGAAAAAGTGAGGCAAGTTAAATGCAACCCTTCATTTATGTTAATCCTTGGAACTGAAATACTAGATCATTAAAGTTACCTGCCTCATAACAATGAACCAATATCCGAGGACCCCACCTCTATGCATGTTTTACCCAGAACAGTTCCTCAGAGGCTGAAGCATGACCCCGACTGCAGGATGACACCCCACAAAGCAGCTCTCCTGGTCCAGCATGCATCCATCACATACCTTTCACAGAAAAATCAATCAGCTTGCCAGAACAAGTTAGCAAGCTTTTGATACTGTCCCAAAAGAAAATTGTCACTGTCCCAAAAGAAAAGAGTACATTAACTTTCCTTAATTTCATAGACATGAAAGCAATAGGTCATATTTCTGGAAAGATCTGAACAACTAAATACACTTCTGTGCAGCTTTTTCTCAATATTTGGTAATATTTAAACACAGCCTATCATCCTTAAGTGAAGCCATTCCCTACTGTTAGGAACACGTTTTTTCCTCCCCTGCCCACCCCAAATGGACTCACAGTTCTTTATTTAGCACCATAGCAAGACTCATGTTCTAGTGCTGCCTTCACTTGGCTTGGCTTCAGCTAGACAAACCAACCACACTCCACCGAATGGCAGCTGCAGCGCAATGTGCCTGCCCTTTCCAAAGTCATGAGTGGAGAATTTCCACCCACAGCACAGTGTCAGGTACAGAAACCCAAAAAATCAAAATTCTCTGGGACAAGCAAGGGAGAATTCCAGTGTCCTAGTCCTGCTGCGAAGGTGAGGTTGTCTCATCTACTCCCACATACAGGATGATGGTAAAAGCTGACACGTTTTTAATTGATTGATCGTGTTGATCCTAACACTATGCTATCTTCCTTGTGAATACTATCTCATTAAACACATTACTTTTTTTAAGGCCATAAGTATGAAAATTGTCTATAAAGTAATTTGCCAAATTCTTAGCTACTCAAATGCATTCCTATCATATGTTTTAAATCATAAATGTTTTTAATTCAGTTGAGCTTTTGCTTGTCTCCTGCTTGTGGTCTGTGTGGACTGTCAGCTCCCAGCTGCCATGCAATGCCAGTGACATATCTGTGGCCTGCTAATCTCTCCCCACCCTGCCAGTTTCCCTGCTCCTTACCACAGAGTGGCAAACCAGCTCTGACATGCCACGGAAAACAGGACTCAACATTTCAGGAGAGCCAGCTCATCGAAGACTTCCCTGGGCTGTGAAAATCCCCTTAAACACTTGCATATTGCGTTAACCACAGATTCACCTGCTTCTCTTGGGTCCCAAAGGTCACTGGGGGGTCATTCATCATGTGAAAACTCTCAGCACAACCACAAGCAGAAACAGGATGGCTGCCTTTGGCACCAGAGACTATCTAAACCGCAGTGTGATGGTACAGATCAGTGGGTATATGGGGTGGGAGGAGAAGCCTGTTTTCAGGCTACCCTGAAAGTCAAGGCATTTCCGGATCTTGAGCTGTTGAAGCTAGTTGGAAAGCGCCAGTCAAATACAGATGAAACTACTTTCAAGAGTGAATGCTGCCTATCACACATTTTGGATGGGTTCATCTTGTGTATGTCGTGAACACATTCAGTGAAGACTTCCAGGAATCTTCTCAGGTCCTAGGTCGTTCCGTGGTTCAAACATGAGTGCTTTGGCAGGATTAATGGCACTGTTTGAATCTGACTTATCCAGCTGTTCAGTGACAGCCCTCTAAACATACGTATGCCCACTCTAGCTGAACTTTTTCTCTAGTGGACTTCTTTACAGACATCAACACTGCTTCCTCTCTGGGACTCTGATCCAACATGACTGGAGATTTTTATTTACTTTTGTATTGTGTTAACATGCAAATTTTTATTGATGGATTTTGTTTCATTTTTGTTTGATACAGAGTCCTATGTCACCTAGATGGGCCGGGAATTCAATATGTAGCCAAGGATGACCTTTGAACTGTTTCTCTAGACCTTTGACTTGCCTCTAGAATCCTGGGATGACAGGTCTATGCCAGTCTGAATTTGATTGACTTGTGAAGTTTAAACTGGCCTAGAATTCCTGGGAAACATCTCTTTTGGTGGTGATTTATCATCCTTTTCATATTCTTCTGGATTCAATTTGCTAGTACTTTTATAAATTGGTTCTATTCTTGTTTGTCTGTGTTCATAAAGGGTGTTGATCTGCTATTTTCTTAGGCTTTTAGCGCAAGCACCATAAGAGTCTATGTATTGGTAGCATTTTTCACCTTAAAGTGTTAACATAATTCACCACTAACCATTTGGACTGGGAGTCCTATTTGTTTGGAGTGTTCTTATAAAGGATGGATTCATTTCTTTACTACATATAAGGCTATTCAGATTTTTAAAACTTCATCTTGAATCAATTTTGATAAACTGTGATTTTTTTCGTTTTTAGGTTTACACCCATTCATTCATTTACAAGATATAACAAAATAAAATATAAGATAAAACAAAACCTATCTATCACATTGAGGTGCGACAAAAGAGACCGGAAGGAAAAGAGCCCAAGAGAAGGCACGAGAATCAGGAACCCATTTGTTCACATGCACGTGAATCCCCTAAAAACACTAAACAAAAGCCATAATGTAAGTGCAGAGGCCCTGGTGAGACCCATGCAGGTCCTTTGCATGCTGCTTCAGTCTCTGTGAATTCAGAAGAGCTTTGCTCAAGTTGAATAGGGGGCCTTGTTTTCTTGGTGTCCTCCATTCCCTTTGGCTTAACACTCTTTCCAGCTCCTCTTCAGTGGGGATTCCTGAGCTCTGAGGGGACGGATTTCACAGTGACATTGAAAGTTGAGTAGTCCAAGGTCTCTCTCACTCTCAGTGTAGTGTCTGGCTGTGGGTCCCAGTATTTTTTCCCCATCTGCTATAGAAGGAAGCTTCTTCTCTGATGATGGGTGAACAAGGCAGTGATCTCTGAGTACAGCAGAACATCATTAGGAGTCATTTTATCTCTACTCTATATTCTGTTTTCTTTCTCTCTTCTTTATAGAATGGTAGTATTTGCTTTTGCCTATGTCTCTGGGCCATGTAGTCTCAGCTTCTTAGAAAACCAAGCAGTATTGGATATGGGTTCTGTCTTGTGAAATGGACCTTAAATCAGACCAGTTATTTGTTGGTTACTCCTACAGAATTTGTGCCTCCTTTGCCCTAGCATATCCTGCAGATATTACATTGTTGTTAACAGAGTTTGTGACTGGCTTGTTTTTAATGTTTCTCTTTTGATAGTATGCAGAGTACCTTTCTGTAACAAAGACCCTGGAACATAGGAGCAAAGGCTTTATGTAGGCACTAGATCAGTATCCTCATGTTCAATAATTTGTGTAGTTGTCTTCAGCACTGGGAGTCCTTTTGTGGAGAGCAACCTATTGTCTTGGCAACAGCCTGAGTAGTTTGGAGATTTGTATAGTACCTCTTTGGTCAGCAGTTCAATTTGGAGATTTGTATAGTACCTCTTTGGTCAACAGTTCAATTTGATATAACCCAAATTCAGTACTGGAAGCTTTGTTTGGCTATAAGAATGGCTAGTCGGGTCTCTGTCTCTTCCATTATTTATTTGGAGATTTCATTAATATTGCCTTCACATATGTATATATTTTAGGAGGTTTCTGTTGTATTGGGTTTCCATACTACCCCTCAAATGGCCCTCAAGTTTAACTGTCTCTTCCCACATTCCCTCCCCCTACTCCCATTCCTTTCTCATCCCCACTTGATGCTCCCATTCTAGACCCATCTATCCATCCATAAGTATCTATTCTATTTCTCTTTCCTATGAGAACTATCTGCCCCCTCTAGTACCTTACTCTATACCTAACCTGTGGTTATGTGGACTGTTGCTTGTTTATCATTGACTTAGCAGCTAATATCCATATATGAATGAAGACATACATCATATTTGCCTTTCTGGGTATGGGATACTTCACTCTGAATAATTTTTTCTAGTTCCATCTGTATGCCTGCAAATTTCTTGGTGCCCACTTTTAAACAGCTGATTCATACTATATTGTATAAATGTACCATCCGTAACCATCCGGGAAATGCAAATCAAAACTAATTTGTAAAAGTTAAGCCTCAAAACAAATTAATACAATTTTTTGTTTTTAAAATAGAGAAGAGTTATAGGGTGCATTAGGGCTTAGTCACAGATAAACAGCTCTGCAGGTTACATATATTCAGAATCCATATCTGACCCAAAGTGCTCCTATATTGTCTATGCAATGGATAGCACTGGGTCAAACTGAAATACTCCATTCTGTCTAATACTTTTCAGGATACAGCACTAAATAATGATGCTTCCGAGTAGATGCACACCTGTGCTCCAGTGAATGCTTAACACAGCAGGGGGTGACTCTAATGCTTGATTCTCCACAGCAGAGCTGGACTAGCATGAAGATAATCCATACTTCTTATCGTGGAGCAAAGAAAGAACTCGACAATAGACCAAATAATTTATCTCAATTCAGAATAAACATTTGCAAACATATTTTCCTGAGCACAAGAAAAATGTATGTGAGGAAGGGAAATTATATTGCTCACTTCTTCTGAAGAGTGCACCATTTAAAAAAATTGTATTTATCATTTGTGTATGTGTACGTGTTCATGTATTGGCAAATATGACCAAGACAGGCATGTAGAGATTAGACAACTTTTGGGAATGAATTTGGAAGTCCATTCTCTCCTTCACCTGTGGGCTCTGCATTGCTCTGGGGTCATCAGGCTTGCTCAGCCTGTACTTCTACCTGATGAGACATCTCACAACCATGAAAGTTCTGTTCTTCCACTTTAGAGAAAACTGTTGCTTTCATCTGATTTGTGACTATCATTGTTGGGCTGACAACAGAAAAGCACACAAATATATGTGATTTCTCTGAGTGTGTTTTTCTCTGATTTCAGAGAATAAAATTTAAATGTTATTAAAGTTAGAAAATAACCCTTACCATTGAGGTCCTAAACCAGAATATGATCTATATAATCACCATTTTTTTCCACTTAGCACAAAGAACTGGAGGACAGACAGTTTACTTTTTAGGCAAAGGGGAAATATCATCAACCACATTTCTTCTGTACTTCAGCTCCGATGAAAAAGAGAATGCTTTGGGGCTTGGTAACTTTTGTAAATATTAAAATGCCAAGAATGGTGCCTTTCTCTAGTAATGTGTTTGGCAGGAGAGTGTGGGTGTGTCCTCCTTGAAGTCACTTTGTCTCATTCAGCAGACTAACCTTTCATTAAAAAATAATCCTAGGGACTTTAGGAAAGTGAGAAGCAGAGAGAAAAGGATACTTGAAGTTCAGAAATCCTGAGTAGAAAAGAAAAGATTATGCCTTTGATCATCTGAAATATATCCTGAAATAGAAAGGAAAACATTCTTAAATTTCCTGATAAATGACCCTGTATTCTATGCCACAGTCACCAAAACAGGTACCAAGACTTCTAAAGAGAGTTGTATAGGCTGTGTAAGGGTCCAGGACCTTGGTTCTATAGATCATCAAGTCTTATGTGCCCAAGGACAGCATATAACTAGCAGACATGATGTTATTGTGTAAATTAGATTAACATAACAACAGAGATCAATAACTACATGAGGTTGCCCAGTGCATTAGACCAAGTGTGATCACAAAGGTTTGGAGAACTAGGCAAATTCATCCAACTGACCAAAGAATATCAAGATGTATACCCCAAATATTTTAAAATATTGTTTATCAAATTTGTTCTCTGACAGTTTTATGCATGTGTACAGTGCACTCTGACTACTGTCACCAGACCTGCATTCAACTCCCTCCCACACCTCTTTCCCTCCTCTGCATTACAAGCTCCTTTCACACAGCCATACCGTCTTTTGTTTCAAAAGTGGTAATTTTGTATAAGTTCTGATGTGAGATTCCCCTATGAATGCTGTAAATATGTTTTATTACCATTGATGCTTTGGGTGGGCCTATTGCAGTGCAGAATAGGGCAAGGTGGGAATTCCAAGCAGAGATAGAGGAGAAAAGA
>LOJH01015068.1:2022-23696 GCA_001685095.1 Ellobius talpinus | reverse complement strand
GCTTCCGCGGGCTTCCCGGCCCCGGGCAGTGGCTTCGGCTGTGCCCTAACGCTCGCTCGCTCGGCTGAGTCACAGGCCGGCGCCCTTCGCTGCTCTCTCTGGCAGGCTGGGGTGGGGGCGGGTGGTCCCTGGACTTCAGCTCTGGCGAGGCCCAGGTTCCTGGGACAGAGTGCTGGCTGGGGCGCACCATTCAGCTTAGGGGCTCCGAGCCCTGGGCCCACCGCCTCTGGAGCCCCCATAGGGACCTGTCTCTTCATTCCCTTTACCGCTTCTCTGCCCTTGGGCAGGCACCTTAGGCTGAAGATGGTACCGAGTAGCCCTGCCGCCGCCCTCTTCCTCCTCCTCCACCACCATCTCCTCCTCCCCCTCCTCCCCCTTCTCCTCCTCCCTTCTTCATCTTCTCCTCCTCCCCTCTCCTTTCCTAGTCCATCCTGGCATGTCCACAGCCCTCACTCCTGCTTTCTCATCCCTGGGAATGTCCTTGTTGTGCCAGCTCAAGCCGTCAAACCCTAGCACCCGTTTGTCCTTTAGGGCCAGTTTTCCCTGAGGCAGCTCCTCTGATTTCTCCTGCCTTGGGCCTCTCTGGGGGCTGGGGCCTGCTGGGCAGAGCTCAACACCAGGCTTCTCAGTACCTGTCTAGGGCAGCCAGGACAGAAGAGTGTTGGATGAGGAGCAGGTTGGGGGGCATGGATGGCATGGGCCTTGTTGGTTTTTATTCCAGTCCCTGGAAGAGCAAGAGCACCCAGAGTGTCCAGGGCCAGCAAGAGTATCTGAGGGCTTTTGCAGGGTGGAGACCATAGAAGATGGGTGCCTAAAGAAGGGACCAGCCCATTCCCAGGGACTCCTTGGGTAGCCACGCTCCTCCTGTGTTCCACTTTGGGTATTCAGGTGCATAATAAGAAACTCTGGGCTATAGGCAGGGTGGGTAGCAGTCATCACCATGGCCTGGCAGGATTCCTGTGGGCACCTGGCCCTGCCTGAAGCAAGGACTGGGTACGTCCCCTGTCCTGGTTGTCTGGGGCTGCCGGGTGTGGGGTCTGAAGGAGCGGGGTTGTTGTTACTCTAGCTTTTAAGTCCCCAGGGGAAAGCCATAGAGAGAGGATGTAGGCCTGCCTCAGTGCTAGCCCCAAGTTGCTTGTCAGGAAGGCCCCTTCAGGGCTCAGGAGCAGAGGCTAAAACACGGTTCCTGCATCTGATGGGAGCCTCACACCAGGCTTGAAGAAGAGTCCAGTGATTTGACAGACGGCTGGAGGTGCTCATATCCTCTTCCTAGGACTGACCCCCCTGCCCGCTAGGCTGGGTTGATCTGTGGACCTTCCCAGGTTCCCATTGGACCAGTTAGACCACAGCGGGGGATCCTTAGCCTACGGCTACAGTGAGGTTCCAGCAGTGGCTGTCTTCCTGGGGCCAAAGACAGTCTTTGCTGGGGCCAGGGACACACCCGTACACACCCGTGCAAAGCTAATGATCTGGAAGGGACTCCAGGACCTCTGCCCTTCCTGCTTCCTTCTCCCAAGTACTGTGCCTCAATTGCCCTGTTGTTGAGCTGGCTGCACATGGGACACGGGTCTACCTGGGCATCCATAGGAGGCACATCAGTATTGAGTAGTTGTGGTGGCAGGCCCCAGCATCACAATTGGGTGTCCCCTGCTCTCTCCACTCCCCCACCACAGCAAGCACTAGGCTTCAGTCAGACCCAGGATTGGCATGGAGACACTGGGGCAGTGTGGAAGGACTGGGCTTGTCTTGAGGGACAGGTTCCCTGGGACACTTTCTGTCACCCAGGAGGAACACCTAGGTATTGCTGAACCTGTGCCGCCTGCCTGTAACCAGATTCCCCTGTGGTGCCTGCCACCTGCCAGCTAGGACTCTTCCTCCTAGCAGTTCATGTGCAGCTGTTGCTATAGTGATAGGGGAGATGGCCTGGCCTGTGCTGCAGTTACTTTGAGGTGCCCAGGGCAGGGCGGAGGTGCCCAGGGTAGGGCCTGGTATGGGTAGGGCTGTCTCTTGAACTGTGTCCCCTGGCACCAGCCACTCTGTATGTGTGAAACACATTTGTCAGGCGGCCCTGGGTGCACACATCACCTCCTCAGCTGGCCCTGGGGAGAGGAGGTGGAGGCTGGCACCGGCTGAGGCGGGTGTGGGGTGTGGACACACAGCAGGGTGTTCTGGATCACAGAGAGCTATTGTCAGAGCACAGTAGGCACAGCCAGGGACAGGCTGGGCATGGCCCCACTCCGCTCCTGGGCGGGGGTGGGGCAGGGTGGCGCTTCAAAGTCCACTTCAGATGGTGATGAGGGTGAAGGAGATCTCCCATACTGCAGAGCCCTGGAGAAGGATGACCTCTGGTGGTGGTGGGTGGGTCTCTCTTTCATGTGGTCTCAGAAGCAGGCCTTCATCTCTGAGCTGAGGTAGGGGCAGGAATTGAGGAAGCTCTTAGTTTACCGAGAGACACTGGGAGGTGAGAGTCTGAGCCCCAAGGTTTTGGCACTTCTGGCCTACCTTGCAGCCTGGCCCTTAGAGGTTAGGTCAGGAAAAGAAGCTTTTGCCTCAGGGACTGTGTTTGCTAGAGGCTCAGGGTCCTGGTCTCAGTCTAGGCCTTAGCCTCATCTCTCTGGGTCCAACACAAAGTTATAAGGGTGCTGCAGGAGAGGGGAGGTGCATGTCGCTCAAGTCAGAGACCACACTTGGCCCAGATGCCCTTCAGGATACCACCCAGGGGGCACAGCAGGTTGGCAGGGAGAAGAGGAGTTGGGTAAATGAATGGGTCAGAGTTGACCACAAACTGGCTAAGTTGTCCCTGCTGGCCTTGGGCCTCTTCAGAAGGTGGGTGGTCCATGGTTTGTCAGGTACGATGTAGGCTGCAGGACGAGAGACTCAGTTTGGTGGTACCACACAGCGTTCAACATCATAGTATATTGGGAAGTACTAGAACCCTGGCTGGACCTGAGAAACCTGTGTTGACCCTCGTGGCCACTGGGTACACATGGCTGGGCTGGTCCTTCGAGGAGGTCACAAGAGCCTAGGCCAGCACCTGTCCATCATGTCTAGCCCTGGGCAGGCAGTGGACAGACCGTATAGCTTCACGTGGCTCACCCTTTCCAGTGGGTCCTGGCTTTCGAGATCTTCATCCCTCTGGTCCTCTTCTTCATCCTGTTGGGGTTGCGGCAGAAGAAGCCCACCATCTCCGTGAAGGAAGGTGAGGCACAGGCATAGCCTGGGCACGTGGGTGGGTAGGGAGGGATGAGAGTCCTGTGTGCACGTGTCAGCCGAGTGTGGCCCCATTCCCAAGACTCCCTGCTCCCTGTGTGGTCCTGGCCACGTGTCTTGGCTAGGCTGTGGTGGTCAGGGCTGGCCATTGTGGCCACAAGTGACGACGGTGCCTGTTTCTGGAGGGTTCCGGCATTCATTAGTCTCCTCTGTTCTGTTTTGACCTGCCCCCCCACCCTGCATGGTCTCTTGTCCTCCTCGGCCCGGCCTGCATGCAGTCTGTAAGTGAGCAGCCATTCCTTCTTGCTGGCTCAGGTGGCAGCCATGGATGGCCTGGCAGGTCCTCCTGGTGCGGCTTAAGCACCCCTTCTGCTTGCATTAACAGCCTCCTAGCAGCTGGGTCCTGTAGAAGCCCCTGATTGTGATCAGGAATGGCTGGCTTATCAGTCAGGGTGGTGGGCTGTGATGTGGGAGGTGGGGGGTAGTGAAGGGCCAAGCCACCTGGACCATAACTGGTACCCTGGTCAAGCCATTGGAGTATCTTCTTGGCAGGGGGTCTATGAGTCCGCCTGGCAGTGCTTTCTAAGGGCAGGGTTCCTGGGTTGAACCTGGGCTAGCCTGAGATGAGGCTGGGGTGGCCTGCAACTTTCCCTTCAAACTCCTTTGGGCTGTTGCGCTCACTCTGCTAACCTGTTGGCCTGAGAGGTCAGAGGTCACTGCCAAGGGATGTCTCATGTGTTACCCTGGTGTCTGTGGGAAAGGGGATTGTTGGGCATGTGGGCAATGCCAGGCTAAGGTGTGATATGCTGGGAGTTACAGGGGAAGGGATGGCAGGTGGCCCTCTGACCTCTGACCTACAGAGTCATTTGCCTTAGCACAGCTGGGGGTCAGGTGCTCTGTGCCCCAATCCTAGTCTACCTGAAGCTGCTTCTCCTTCCCGACTGTCTTCAAATATCTCTCTTGGCCTCGGTCTCCCCCATTCTTGATCCCACCAGCTTTCTACACCGCAGCACCCCTGACATCTGCTGGCATCCTGCCCGTCATGCAGTCGCTTTGCCCGGATGGCCAACGTGATGAGTTTGGTTTCCTACAATATGCCAACTCCACGTAAGTGTCTCTGCCCTGTGGCTTGGGAGCCAGCTACTCCATACCATACCCCGACACCATAGCTGATGTCTTATGGTGTTGCAGGGTCACCCAGCTTCTAGAACGCCTCAACCGTGTCGTGGAAGAGGGAAACTTGTTTGACCCAGTGCGACCCAGCCTAGGATCAGAGCTTGAGGCCCTGCGCCAACATCTGGAGGCCCTCAGCTCAGGCCCTAGCACCTGGGAGAGCCACTCAGCCAGCCCTGCAGGTGTGCCCTGTGTGGGGATGGCTTGGGGGCTTGGGGGAGGGCCTGAGCACTGCTGTCATTGGGAGCCTGCCTGCCTCTGGCCCTGGTTCCCTGTGTCTGCACCCCATTGTCCCTGACCTGTGTGCTTGAGGCAGGCCCGGTGCAGTGCTGGTAGCTCTGCTCAGAGCCTATCTGGGACTCCGTAGCCCCAGCTAGAGCCGGCCCCTCAGTCCCATCCTCCTGCCTGTCCAGTTTCGTCCTTCCCTCTGGACTCGGTGGCCAGGGATCAGAGGGAGCTTTGGCGTTTCCTGATGCAGAACCTGTCACTGCCCAACAGCACGGCCCAGGCCCTCCTGGCTGCCCATGTGGATCCTTCCGAGGTGAGGTGGGGCCTGTCCCTCTGCCCTCCCCATTGCCCCTGGTTACCTCAGCGAAGAAGGGGGGGCGCTGCAAGTATATCTTGACTGCTCTCAGGACTCTGGAGCCCCTACTGAGCCAGACCCCTCACAATGCAGGTCTATCACTTGCTTTTTGGTCCTTTGCCTACCCTGGATGGGAAGTTGGGTTTCCTCAGGAAGCAGGAGCCGTGGAGCCGCCTGGGTAGCAATCCTCTGTTCCAAATGGAGGTGAGGGGCCTGTCCCCGGGAGAGGGGTGGAAGAAGAGGTTCTCTCTTAGTTATGCATAACTTCTGGAGATCTGTGGTGTTCATGGGGAAGGGTTTTCTCCCTTAGTTACACATAAACTTCTGGGGATCTGTGGTATTCATGGGGAAGTGGAGGCAGGATGGTAACTTGAGAGCTCCCACAGCGCTGTGGGACCCTGGCATAGAGCCAACACAGTGGACGGGCAGGTCAAAATTTTGTGCTACCTTCAGTAGGCCCTTGATCATGTCTTGGCTGGAGTGCAGGCCTTACCAGTCCCCTCTGCCTTGCCACCAGGAACTGCTGCTGGCTCCTGCCCTCCTGGAGCAGCTTACATGTGCACCAGGCTCTGGGGAGCTGGGTCGAATTCTTACCATGCCTGAGGGTCATCAGGTAGACCTGCAGGGCTACCGGGAGGCTGTCTGCAGTGGGCCAGCTATGGCTCGTGCCCAGCGCTTCAGTGATCTGGCCACTGAGCTCCGGAACCAGCTGGACATGGCCAAAATTGCCCAGCAGGTGAGTTCCTGCCTGCCAGCTGGCCAGCAAACCTGCTGACTAGCCTGGAGGAGTTCTGGGGCTACTTGGAGCCTGAGGGTGGGGAGCGCCTGCTCCCAGGCCATGGTATGGGTTGTAATTGAGCATTCTATACCCTCTACTCAATTTCAGACCTCAGTTCCTTCCCGTCTCTCACCCCAAACTATAGTTTTAGCCCTGGCCAGGACTTCCTAAGCCATAGACCCTCCCTCATCTCCCCCAAGCACTGTCCCCGGTTGATAGCCTTCCTCTTCCATCATGAACTTAGTCACCTCCCTGAGTCACTTCCAACCGAATTTACCCTGTCTCCTAGCCTACATTTTCCCCCTGATCTCCCCCCCGCAGCTGGGCTTGGATGTCCCCAATGGCTCAGACCCCCAGCAGCAGGCACCATCCCCACGGAGCCTGCAGGCACTCTTAGGGGACCTGCTGGATGCCCAGAAAGTTCTGCAGGATGTGGATGTCCTGTCAGCCCTTGCCCTGCTGCTGCCCCAAGGTGCCTGTGCTGGTCGGGCCCCTGCACCCCAAGCTAGCGGCCTGACCGGAGTGGCCAACAGCACTGTGACGGGGGCAAGTACAGGTCCCAACAGCACTGCCGAGGAGGGCACCCAGTCACCTGTAAGCCCAGCCTCCCCCGACACTCTGCAAGGCCAGTGCTCCGCCTTTGTGCAGCTCTGGGCTGGCTTGCAGCCCATCTTGTGTGGCAACAACCGGTAGGTCAGCAACAAAGGGATGGAGGGATGGGGAGAGTCGTGGTGTAGTGGGGAGTTGACCCATTGCCTGGCCCTTGTGCATGGACTCCATTCTGGAAGTCCCGTTTTCTATGTGCTCATACGTTTAAGCCCACTCCATGCCTAACCTGACATCCCACCTTAGCCTGAAGTTCTGTTCCTAAGCCCTATCCCTTGGCTTTTGTTGAGCCATCCCAAGTGCCCCATCCCATTGGTCCTGACATCTCTGCCCTGTTCCTGCTGCTTTGTCTCTGCCAGCACCATTGAACCTGAAGCACTTCGGAGGGGCAACATGAGCTCCTTGGGGTTCACAAGCAAAGAGCAGCGGAACCTGGGCCTTCTTGTGCACCTCATGACCAGCAACCCCAAAATCCTGTATGCACCAGCGGGCTCTGAAGCTGACCGTGTTATCCTCAAGGTGTGTGGGTCTGGCACAATTGGGTCACAAGTTGTGCCCGTCTCCCCGGCAGGAGCATGAGCCCAGCAAGAGCCTGAGTGAGGGCTCTGTAGTCCCGGGACTCTATGTAGGACTGATGAGAACTAGGGTTGACTTCATGAAACCTGGGTAGTGGTGTGCCTAGCATGGCGAGTTTCGGAGCTGGAGGGGCAGTGGCGCTTGGCAGCCTCTCTGTTGAGAACTCCCCAGAGTTTCTGCAGAGATGAGATGCACTGGAAAGGCTGGATGCTCTGGCTAGAGTGTCCTCCACCCCTCCCCATGCTGACTGGGCCAGGGTGGTATGTTCAGAGGCGTCCCCACACACTCACACACTGGTAGTATCAAATGAGCAGAGTGCAAGGTCATTGAAGCCTGGGAAGAGACTCTGTTGGAACAGTGTAAGCCAGGAGTGGAAGTGGGCATGGCAAGAGCTTGACCTTGGGGGAGTTTTTTGGGGGGTGGGGTGGGGGAGAAATGAGGGTCAGACTTAAGTGCTCAAGGGGCATGTGGAAGGAAGGAGGGAGGGAGGGAGGGAGGAAGGAAGGAAGGAGAAAAGCATGCATGGATGCTGAGGCGGGATTCAGGGAAGCCATGTGGCTACGGTAGGAAGGTGAGGTAGAAGTCTGGCCTGAGTAGGGGTACTAGCTAGGCCAGTCCCTTGAACGTGTGAGAGAACAGAGGACTCCCAGACTGGCTTGGGTTCCTCTGGAGCCCCATGCTTTAAGCTTCCATTCTCTGCAGGCCAATGAGACCTTTGCCTTTGTGGGCAACGTGACACACTACGCCCAGGTCTGGCTTAACATCTCTGCCGAGATCCGAAGCTTCCTGGAGCAAGGCAGGCTGCAGCAGCATCTACATTGGCTGCAGCAGGTGCTGAGGGTACAAGGTGGGTGGGCACCTGCGGTGGGCTCTTCTGCCCAGAGCTGAAGGGTACAAGCCGCACCCTGAACTCAACTCTGTACTTCAGTATGTGGCCGATCTGCGCCTGCACCCTGAAGCGATGAACCTGTCCCTGGAGGAGCTGCCGCCTGCCCTGCGCCAGGACAACTTTTCACTGCCCAATGGCACAGCTCTCCTGCAGCAGCTAGACACAATTGACAACGCAGCCTGTGGCTGGATCCAGTTCATGTCCAAGGTGCGGTGGGTGAACACTATTACCGCCCCTTCCCCTGTGCGTTTTCAGGGCTAGCTCCAATGATGGCCCCTTTCCAGGTGAGTGTGGACATCTTCAAGGGTTTTCCCGATGAGGAGAGCATTGTCAATTACACGCTCAACCAGGCCTACCAGGATAACGTCACAGTGTTTGCCAGTGAGTTTCTCCCTCTCCCACAAAGGTCCTTGTCTCCTACAGACCTACTCCCTCACCAGCTCGGTCCCACCCTATCCCTACTGTGCTCCGTTACCCTTGGCCCAGACCGCTTCACCACCTCCATGCCCTCCCACATCTCTCCCTTTCTCCCTAGCCTGGCTCACTTGGGTCCCACACTCCGCATGCTGGCTCTGCCTCATCCCCCTGTTCCTCTTCAGCCCTGCTCCCCCTCTTTCTGAGACACCCCATCTGTCCCATTATCTCTCCTGGAGCACTCACTTCACAGTCTGTCCCACCCCTTCCATGCCCTCTGGCCACACACTCCTCCAGCCTCCTGTTCCCAGGCGTGATCTTCCAGACCCGGAAGGATGGCTCCCTCCCTCCGCACGTACATTACAAGATTCGCCAGAACTCAAGCTTCACCGAGAAAACCAATGAGATCCGACGTGCTTATTGGCGGCCGGGGCCCAACACTGGTGGTCGCTTCTACTTCCTCTATGGCTTTGTCTGGATCCAGGGTGAGGGATTGAGCCCAGGTGGGATGTAACTTGGGGGGGAGCCTGGCCTTGCCCTGATACAACTTCTACCTACAGACATGATGGAGCGTGCCATCATCAACACATTTGTGGGGCACGACGTGGTGGAGCCTGGCAACTACGTGCAGATGTTCCCATACCCCTGCTACACGCGTGATGAGTGAGTGCCAGCCTACAGAGGTTGGGGAGGGTTCCTCAGGCCCAAGTGCTTCCTAACCCCTGTTTCTCCTCAGCTTCCTGTTTGTCATCGAGCACATGATGCCACTTTGCATGGTGATCTCTTGGGTCTACTCCGTGGCCATGACCATCCAGCATATCGTGGCAGAGAAAGAGCATCGGCTCAAGGAGGTGGGTCTAGGTGACTGTAGGCACTCCCTTCCAGCAGGCTGTGTGTGTGTGGTGTGGGGGGGGAGTGGGGAGCAGGGCCGTCCTTTCTCCTCTGCCCCTGCCCCAAGGGCCCTCATCTGCTGCCCACCACAGGTGATGAAGACGATGGGCCTGAACAACGCCGTGCACTGGGTGGCCTGGTTCATCACAGGCTTTGTGCAGCTGTCCATCTCCGTGACAGCTTTGACGGCCATCCTCAAGTATGGCCAGGTGCTCATGCACAGCCACGTGCTCATCATCTGGCTCTTCCTCGCTGTCTATGCTGTGGCCACGATCATGTTCTGGTGAGTGCTATGGGGAGCCGAGACACCCCTAAGGGTAGGCAGACTTCTCTTGGGGCTTCTCTGGGCCCCAGTAGGGGCAGCCCAGGGGGGCTGCAGGCCCAGAGCCAGCCATCTCGGGACTGATAGCTGGGTGGGCTCCCACTGCAGCTTCCTGGTGTCTGTGCTGTACTCCAAGGCTAAGTTGGCATCAGCCTGCGGCGGCATCATCTACTTCCTGAGCTATGTTCCCTACATGTATGTAGCAATCCGTGAGGAAGTGGCCCATGATAAAATCACGGCCTTCGAGAAGTGCATTGCGGTGAGGAATGTGGCCAGGCAGGGCCAGGGTGGGGTGTCCATCCCCTGCCCAGCTACTGACACCCCTCTTTCTTCAGTCCCTGATGTCCACAACAGCCTTTGGCCTGGGCTCCAAGTACTTTGCGCTGTATGAGGTGGCAGGCGTGGGTATCCAGTGGCATACATTCAGCCAGTCCCCAGTGGAAGGGGACGACTTCAACCTGCTCCTTGCTGTCACCATGCTTATGGTGGACACAGTGGTCTACGGCGTCCTCACTTGGTACATTGAGGCTGTGCACCCAGGTACATGCCCATCAATGGATGGACCAGGGGTGGGAGAAGGTCACTGGGCTTCTGCCTTCCTCTTGGTGGCATTTGGCCTTTGCAGTAGTTAGTCACCTCCAGGCCCTCAGTCAGCCTCTCCCATCCTGGACCCCCAGGCATGTATGGGCTGCCCCGGCCCTGGTACTTCCCACTGCAGAAGTCCTATTGGCTGGGCAGTGGGCGGACAGAGGCCTGGGAGTGGAACTGGCCGTGGGCGCACACACCACACCTTAGCGTTATGGAGGAAGACCAAGCCTGTGCCATGGAGAGCCGCCACTTTGGTGAGGCCAGGGTCAGAATGTTGAATGGGGTGGGCGCTGGGTTTGGGGGCCTGGGGTGGCCTTAGTGCTGCCCCCGTCCTGCTGACCCAGCCCTGGTACAGAGGAGACGCGCGGTATGGAGGAGGAGCCCACCCACCTGCCCTTGGTCGTCTGTGTGGACAAGCTCACCAAGGTCTACAAGAACGACAAGAAGCTGGCCTTAAACAAACTGAGCCTCAATCTCTATGAGAACCAGGTGGTCTCTTTTCTAGGCCATAACGGGGCTGGCAAGACCACTACCATGTGAGTGTCTAGGGACAGGAGAGCTTAGCTCATAGGATTATATGGTTCCCTCAGGGTATGGTGGGTTGTGACCCCGCTTGCCCCTGCTCCAGGTCTATCCTGACTGGACTGTTCCCACCCACGTCGGGCTCAGCCACTATCTATGGGCACGACATCCGCACAGAGATGGATGAGATCCGCAAGAACCTGGGCATGTGCCCGCAGCACAATGTGCTCTTTGACCGACTCACTGTGGAGGAACACCTCTGGTTCTACTCACGCCTTAAGAGCATGGCGCAAGAGGAGATCCGCAAAGAGATGGACAAGTGGGTGCAGCGGAGGAGGGGGACAGACAGGGCACAGTGTGAATGGGATGTGGGATGTGAGCAGAGGCAGGGGCTGTGGACACTCGGATGTGGAAGTCCGGGGAAGGGGGTGGGATGAGGTGAGATGGGAGCTTTTCACGTTCCTGTCTACAGCCCGTTGATATCGCCCTCCCACCACTGCTCTCCTTTCTTCTGGTCATCCTGTTCATGTGCCTTGTTCTTCTGTCCACCCCTCCCATAAATCCATCATGCCTGCCCATCACCCTCCTGCCTACCTGTCACGCTCCCATCTGTCCACCATCCTCCTGTTGGACCCACAGGATGATTGAGGACTTGGAGCTCTCCAATAAACGGCACTCCCTGGTGCAGACGTTGTCTGGAGGCATGAAGCGCAAGCTCTCAGTGGCCATTGCCTTTGTGGGTGGCTCCAGAGCCATTATCTTGGATGAGCCCACCGCCGGCGTGGACCCCTATGCTCGCCGTGCCATCTGGGACCTCATCCTGAAGTACAAGCCAGGTGAGCGGGATGCCAGGCTTGCCGTTGCCTGTGTGGGTGCTTTACCTGTCCTCGTTATGTTCCCCTTACCTTGGATCTGGACCTCCTCCAGGCCGCACCATCCTCCTGTCCACCCACCACATGGATGAGGCCGACCTGCTGGGGGATCGAATTGCCATCATTTCCCACGGCAAGCTCAGGTGCTGCGGCTCTCCCCTCTTTCTCAAGGGTGCCTACGGTGATGGGTACCGCCTCACGTTGGTCAAGCGGCCTGCAGAGCCTGGCACCTCCCAAGGTCTGTACCAAGACAACTTGAGCTATCCTGTGGTCCTCCCTGCCCCACGACTCCCAGCCTAGGAGAGGTGCCTCCTTACCCTCCCTCCATCAGGACCTAGTGGACTTGAATACCTTTAAGCCCCATCTTGACTTGCCTGCTAGGTTCCCACTGATGTTCCTCCTCCCTCAGCCATGCCCCCAGTGAATCCCCTTCTACTACTCCTTTCCCAGAGCCAGGGCTGGTCTCCAGCCCCCCAGGTCGTGCTCAGCTGAGCAGCTGTTCAGAGTCCCAGGTGTCCCAATTTATCCGCAAGCATGTGGCCTCTTCCCTGTTGGTCTCAGACACGAGCACAGAACTCTCCTACATCCTGCCCAGTGAGGCTGTCAAGAAGGGGGCCTTCGAGCGCCTCTTCCAGGTGAGAGGGATAAACATGGTTGTGGGGACAGAAAGTGCCCATAGAAAAGATGAGCACATCCCTGCCTGAATTCCAGGGCTAAGCATGGCAGTTGGGGATAGGAAGTGCCCATAGAAAAGATGAGCACACCCCTGCCTACATTCCATGACTCCAGCCTCACCCAGCTTCTTTACAGCAATTGGAGCACAGCCTGGATGCATTGCATCTGAGCAGTTTTGGGCTGATGGATACAACCCTGGAGGAGGTGTTCCTCAAGGTGTCTGAGGAGGACCAGTCCCTGGAGAACAGTGAGGCTGGTAAGAACGCCCAAGGCTCATGATCAGCCTGATGAACCCACAGAGGGCCCCTGGGGACAGTCTCTGGAAGTGGGATTCCCCAGAGTCAATATAGGCTCATGGTGGATGTGGTAGCCACAGGTCTTGAATAGCTATATTAACTGGAAGCTGGGATCAAGTCAGGGCCTGGGGTCCTGGGTGGGTACTAGGGACTGAGGTACTAAGTTGTCCTGGGATACCGTGGCGCCAAGTGCTCCCTCCCTGCCTCTTTCCTTTGCAGATGTGAAGGAGTCCCGGAAGGATGTGCTGCCTGGGGCAGAGGGCCTGACAACTGTGGAGGGTCAAGCTGGCAACCTGGCTCGGTGCTCAGAGCTAGCCCAGTCACAGGCATCGCTGCTGTCTGTGTCCTCCGTGGGCTCTACCCACGGTGATGAGGGCACTGGCTACGCCGATGTCTACGGTGACTACCGTCCCCTCTTTGACAACTTGCAGGACCCAGATAATGTCAGCTTACAAGGTGGAAGTTGCCGGGGAGATTGGGGAGGGTCCAGAAGGGTGGCGTGGTACTGGCTGCTCACCCCCGTCTCTCTGCACAGAGGCTGAAATGGAGACCTTGGCTCGAGTAGGCCAGGGCAGCCGCAAGCTGGAGGGCTGGTGGCTGAAGATGCGGCAGTTCCACGGGCTCCTGGTGAAACGCTTCCACTGTGCTCGCCGAAACTCAAAAGCTCTCTGCTCTCAGATTCTGCTACCTGCCTTCTTTGTCTGTGTGGCCATGACCGTGGCATTGTCTGTCCCTGAGATCGGTATGGCTACCTGACCTCGTGGTGTGGGGCAAGGCTACCATCTGGCCCTTGGGTTCTTGGCTTCATTTTCTTCCCAGCCTCCTAGAGAACCCTCTCCCCATACTCAACCTTATTCAGGGGCTCATGGGAGGGTTCTGCCTCCAGGGGAGTCATACCCGCGAAGCTGTGTTGGGAAGGAGGAAGGGAGATCTGGGGGCTCCATCAGGTAGTCAGAGCCTGCTCAGGTCTCATGTTCACCCACCAGGCGACCTGCCCCCACTGGTCCTGTCACCTTCTCAGTACCACAACTACACCCAGCCCCGAGGCAACTTCATCCCCTATGCTAATGAGGAACGCCGGGAGTACCGGTGAGGCTGTGGGCTGGGGTATAGCACAGGGGAGAACAAGAGTTGAGACACAGAGCCTCTAACATACAGCTGTGCCCTTAGATTACGGCTATCACCTGATGCCAGCCCCCAGCAGTTGGTGAGCACGTTCCGGCTACCCTCTGGTGTGGGTGCCACTTGTGTGCTCAAGTCTCCTGCCAACGGTTCCCTGGGGCCCATGCTGAACCTTAGCAGTGGAGAGTCCCGCCTGCTGGCTGCACGGTTCTTCGACAGCATGTGCCTGGAGTCCTTCACACAGGGACTGCCACTCTCCAACTTCGTGCCACCCCCACCCTCACCCGCCCCTTCTGACTCACCTGTGTCCCCAGATGAGGACTCACTACAGGCCTGGAACACCTCCCTGCCGCCTACTAGCGGACCAGGTAGTATCTCGTGGAAGGCTGCTGGGGTCATGGCTATAAGGAACCAATCTCACTGTGCTGCGCTGTGCCCACAGAGACATGGACATCGGCACCTTCTCTGCCTCACCTAGTGCGTGAGCCTGTCCGCTGTACCTGCTCTACACAGGGCACAGGCTTCTCTTGCCCCAGCAGTGTGGGTGGGCATCCGCCCCAGATGAGAGTAGTCACAGGCGACATCCTGACCGACATCACCGGCCACAATGTCTCTGAGTACCTGCTCTTCACATCTGACCGTTTCCGGCTACACCGGTGAGTTGGCCTGGAGTGGCTGTGAACGAGGAGGTGGCTGGCTGATGGCTGCCTAGTCTCATTGTCCCTCCGTCTTGTCATGTGCAGATATGGAGCCATTACCTTTGGCAATGTGCAGAAGTCCATCCCAGCCTCCTTTGGTGCCCGGGCCCCCTCTATGGTGCGGAAGATCGCAGTGCGAAGGGTGGCCCAGGTAAATTGCTGCCCCGGGTTTCATGGCACCTGGCCCTATGCACAGGGACTCTCAGTCTTGTGAGCCTCTCTGAGTCCCTTGCCATTCTCCAGGTGCTCTACAATAACAAGGGCTACCACAGCATGCCCACCTACCTCAACAGCCTCAACAATGCCATCCTGCGTGCAAACTTGCCCAAGAACAAGGGTAACCCAGCAGCCTATGGTGAGGAGAGTCAGGGTTGAGGGGATGGGGAGAGGGTGCAGCTGAGCCAGAACGGTGCAAGGGCTAATGCTGCCCTCCCTGTGTGCAGGCATCACCGTCACCAACCACCCCATGAACAAGACCAGTGCTAGCCTCTCCCTGGATTACCTGTAAGCGAGGCAGACGGAGCTGGGGGAAGGGCAGGGCCCACTGGGGTCCTGACCACCCCCTAGAATTACCGTCCTCTTCTAGGCTACAGGGCACAGACGTGGTCATCGCCATCTTTATCATCGTGGCCATGTCCTTCGTGCCAGCCAGTTTCGTGGTCTTCCTGGTGGCGGAGAAATCCACTAAGGCCAAGCACCTGCAGTTCGTCAGCGGGTGCAACCCTGTCATCTACTGGCTAGCCAACTACGTGTGGGACATGGTGTGCCCTCGCATGGTCCCTTCCCGCCCCTGTCTCCTGTCCCCTTACCCAGTTCTCACCATCTGCCTTTGCCTTTGCAGCTCAATTACCTGGTCCCGGCCACCTGCTGCGTCATCATCCTCTTTGTGTTTGACCTCCCGGCCTACACGTCGCCCACCAACTTCCCAGCCGTGCTCTCCCTGTTCCTGCTCTATGGGTAAGCTGGGGAAGGGTATGGAGCAGGCATGGGTGTGGCTGGGGGTACCCTGTGACTACTGCTGTTTGCCCACAGGTGGTCCATCACACCCATCATGTACCCAGCCTCCTTCTGGTTTGAGGTCCCCAGCTCAGCCTACGTGTTCCTCATTGTCATCAACCTTTTCATCGGCATCACAGCCACCGTGGCCACCTTCCTTCTGCAGCTCTTTGAGCATGACAAGGTAAATGTGGGGTGGCTGAGCCACAGGGCATGGCCTAGGGTGGCGATACTGAGCTGTGTCTGGCCCCCAGGATCTGAAGGTTGTCAACAGCTACCTGAAAAGTTGCTTCCTCATCTTCCCCAACTACAACCTGGGCCACGGACTCATGGAGATGGCCTACAACGAGTACATCAACGAATACTATGCCAAGATCGGTGAGTCTGGCACTGGGAACAGTGGAGGCCTTCAGGGGGCCACAGGGTGACATGCCTAGTCCTAGACCCGGCGAGTTCCAAGGCTGGGGTGACTTGGCTCTTCCTGAGGCTCTCAGGCTCTGAACCAGCTGTTCCACAGGCCAGTTTGACAAGATGAAGTCCCCATTTGAGTGGGACATTGTCACACGTGGACTGGTGGCCATGACAGTTGAGGGCTTCGTGGGATTCTTCCTCACGATCATGTGCCAGTATAACTTCCTGCGGCAGCCACAGTGAGTGGGGAGTGTTGGGTGATGACAGGGACCCTTGGTAGGGGTGGGTGGCTTGGCCAGGCCCTGCCCACTGTACTGCCCTAGACGCCTGCCTGTGTCTACTAAACCTGTGGAGGATGACGTGGATGTGGCCAGTGAGCGGCAGAGAGTGCTCCGTGGGGATGCTGACAATGACATGGTCAAGATTGAGAACCTGACCAAGGTAGGCTCCTGGCTATGGGAAAGTAGATGGGGAATGGGGCGGGGCCAGGCCATGCAGGAGCCCCGTTCTTTGCTGAGGGGTCAGGCTCTTTGGGCAGGTGTACAAGTCTCGGAAGATTGGCCGTATCCTGGCAGTGGACCGCCTGTGCCTGGGTGTGCGCCCTGGAGAGTGCTTTGGGCTCCTCGGTGTCAATGGTGCAGGGAAGACCAGCACCTTCAAGATGCTGACTGGTGACGAGAGCACGACAGGGGGCGAGGCCTTTGTCAATGGACACAGGTGGGGTCGCTGTGCCCCTCGGACACGCTGTAGGGAGGCATGGATGTGTGTGTGTGTCTGTGTAACTGCTTCCAGGTACACAGCTGCAGGGTTAGGGGTTGAGTGGCCACCCATAGGTGCCCAGCCAGGGGATTGCATGGGTGACCCTGCCCCTCGGGTGCAAAGGCGTGTGCGTGTGAGTGTGTGTAGGAGTGAGATGACCATGTCTCCAGGGTATGGGAGGGCGGGTGTGGGATGAATGTGTCCCTCCTGGGTATTGATCGCCCTCTGTCCCCAGTGTGCTCAAGGACCTGCTTCAGGTGCAGCAGAGCCTTGGCTACTGCCCGCAGTTCGATGCCCTGTTTGATGAGCTCACAGCTCGGGAACACCTACAGCTGTATACACGGCTGCGTGGCATCCCCTGGAAGGATGAAGCAAAGGTAGGATGGGAGGAAAGTCACTGGTGGGTGCAGTGGCGTGTCCGTGGTGGGTGTGTTTAGCTGGTGGGTGCAGTGACGTGTCGTGGTGGGTGTGTGTCGCTGGTGGGTGCAGTGGCATGTCCATGGTGGGTGTGTATAGCTGGTGGGTACAGTGGCGTGTCCGTGGTAGGTATGTGTAGCTGGTGGGTGCAGTGGCGTGTTCATGGTGGGTATGTGTAGCTGGTGGGTATGTGTAGCTGGTGGGTGCAATGGCATGTCCGTGGTTGGTGTGTGTCGCTGGTGGGTGCAGTGGCATGTCCATGGTGGGTGTGTGTAACTGGTGGGTTCAGTGGTGTGTTCATGGTGGGTATGTGTAGCTGGTGGGTGCAGTGGCGTGTCTGTGATGGGTGTGTATAGCTGGTGGGTGCAGTGGCGTGTCCGTGGTGGGTATGTGTAGCTGGTGGGTGGAGTGGCGTGTCCGTGGTGGGTATGTGTAGCTAGCTGGTGGGTGCAGTGGCGTGTCTGTGGTGGGTATGTGTAGCTGGTGGGTGCAGTGGCGTGTCTGTGGTGGGTATGTGTAGCTGGTGGGCCTGTGCTGGTGGGTAAGGTGAAGCCCATATCTCATATTGGCCCCGCTAG
Organism: Ellobius talpinus; assembly: GCA_001685095.1. Classification (NCBI taxonomy): domain Eukaryota; kingdom Metazoa; phylum Chordata; class Mammalia; order Rodentia; family Cricetidae; genus Ellobius; species Ellobius talpinus. The sequence continues at coordinate 6,320 of LOJH01015068.1, read as the reverse complement.
GTGGTGAAGTGGGCCCTGGAGAAGCTGGAACTGACAAAGTATGCAGACAAGCCAGCTGGCACCTACAGTGGTGGCAACAAGCGGAAGCTATCCACAGCCATCGCACTCATCGGGTACCCTGCCTTCATCTTCCTGGTAAGTCTCAGGGGGGGTTGGGAGACAGCTGCCCCATTTGGTCTTTCCCTGAGTCTGAGGGGAAGGTGCCCCACCTTCCTCTGCTTCCTGGTGAGCCAGGCAGAGATGGGTAGAACCAGTCTGGGTGGGCTGTGTCTCTGGATGAACTGACCCCTGCCCTAGGATGAGCCCACTACTGGCATGGACCCTAAGGCCAGGCGCTTCCTATGGAACCTCATTCTGGACCTCATCAAGACAGGACGCTCAGTGGTGCTGACATCACACAGGTGTGCCTCTCCCCGACCCCTCCGCGGTTCTCTGGCAGTCCCTCTGGTGCCAGCCTGTGCTGTCTGCCCACAGCATGGAGGAGTGTGAGGCTCTGTGCACGCGGCTGGCCATCATGGTGAACGGACGACTACGCTGCCTGGGCAGCATCCAGCACCTCAAGAATAGGTAAGTCAGCCAGGGCTGCAGGAGACAGGGCGAGCTCTGCTGGGTGCACAGGGTTCCTGGCCACCCCTGTGTCCCACCAGGTTTGGGGATGGCTACATGATCACTGTGAGGACCAAAAGCAGCCAGAATGTGAAGGACGTGGTGCGGTTCTTCAACCGGAACTTCCCAGAGGCCATGCTCAAGGTGGGCGTGGTCGAGTGAAGGGAGGGTGAGGGCGTGCCCCGCTCCAGCAGCCGCTGACCTCCCTGGTCCCCTGATCTCCCAGGAACGGCATCACACAAAGGTGCAGTACCAACTCAAGTCAGAGCACATCTCCCTGGCTCAGGTGTTCAGCAAGATGGAGCAGGTAGTGGGTGTGCTGGGCATTGAGGACTACTCCGTCAGCCAGACCACCCTGGACAATGTGAGTGCGCCACGTGGGGTGGGGTGTGTCTTCCTGGATTTGCCCGTACCACGTAGCCCACGACCACCTGTCCACAGGTGTTTGTGAACTTTGCCAAGAAGCAGAGTGACAATGTGGAGCAGCAAGAGGCTGAACCCTCAACCTTGCCGTCCCCCCTTGGACTCCTTAGCCTGCTGAGGCCCCGCTCTACACCCACAGAGCTCCGAGCACTGGTGGCTGATGAGCCTGAGGACCTGGACACAGAGGATGAAGGCCTCATCAGCTTTGAGGAAGAGCGGGTGAGTGGTCAGCATCCTCCCAGCCACACGCCTGCTCACACTGCCCAGAGACTGAGGCTGAAGGACCTAAGCAAGGGAACTGGCTGCAGCTTAGAGTCAGAACAGACAGGGGACTCGTGTATGCCGAGGGCTTGAGTGGACATGGGGAAATCAGGGTGGGCAGAACCCAGAACACACTGGCAGCTTCGAAGACTCCAGATCAGAGGTGGGGATTAAAGAAACTGGAGACTAGGGAGCGATCTAGACTGTGGCCATCACACTGGGCAAGAGGGCCAGACACTGAAGAGTGCTTAGTGGGGAGAGAGTACTCGGGAGCGCCGATACCAGCCAGTGGTAAGGTCCGGTGTGAACATCCTCAGCCCCCACTGTCTGCTCTTCACCAGGCCCAGCTCTCCTTCAACACGGACACACTCTGCTGACCATCAAGAACCAAGTCAGGGATGCACCTGTGGGGGACAGAAGTCAAGCGGTGGCTGTCGTCACACACGCCAGGCCCTGGAAAGGCAGGTTCAGGACCAAAGGGCTCCCGCCCTCCTCCCAGCTACCACCTTGCCTCGTCCTGCGGTCACACTGGCCGCCCTCCCTGAATTGTGCCAAAGGCTGGCCTGGCCCTGGGCTGCACATACCCTCACCCTGCTTTGCCTTAAAGCCTTGGGTCTTGGCCCAGCCCCTTACCCTACCTGGCACCATCCACCTTCCCGGGGTGACATGGGCTGTCCCAGGCATCCTGTGACCCTTCTCTGCAGCGGCCCCGAGTCTACCCAGGCCAGCATCTTGCACAGATGCCTTTTCATGGACATCCCTGACTGCAGGAGGGGGCTAGGTAGCTTGCCTACTTACTTTGCTTTAAGAGCCTCCCTCGCTCTGCTGTTGTGAAGAAGGTAGGCTACCCACTGGAAGCCATGCGTGTGATTGGTTGTCTCAGGCTTGGTGGAAGAGCAGGAATGGAGAAGCTGGGCTTGCTGGCCAGGTGAGGGGCCACTGCTCCCTCCCTGTCCCCTCAAGCTGCCTTTGCTCTCTCATCCAGCTTGGCCCTTCCTGCCACCCACCTGGGAGCGGGACCTTGTATATAGCGCACAGATGTTTGTTTTCAATAAATAAGCAAAAAAAGCCTGTGGCCGCCTGTGCATGTAGGTGTTGGGAAGGCAGGCCCATGGGGCCAGGGTATAGCCACCTAGTCTGACTGTATTAGGTGTGAAGGGAGGGGCTGCTACAAACAGGGAGATCCATCTTTATTCCCCAGCTCTCTGCACAGCCTAGCCCCCTGCTGGGTGGGTGGGTCCTCAGTGGGCTTATGGAAGGCAGGGCTGTTCACCCAGCACTGGCGCTGTCCCATACCATCTTAGCTTCCCCCACAAGACCTAGTGCCCACAGTGAGCCTGTTTGTTCTGGGCTAGCTCTACTTTTGAAAAGTGGAGGGGGTTTCCAGGAGATCTCCAGGAGTCTGGGTGCAAAAGAAGAATTTCCTAAAGGTGGTAGGCCTGTGCTGGTGGGTGTCTGGTAAGGTGGTCCGTACCTCACATTGGTCCTGCCAGGTGGTGAAGTTGGTCAATTTACAGAAAGGCCCTAGGACACAGAGCTTAGGAAAACAAGATCCAGGGGGAACAGAACCCAGGAGAAACGGGGCCCGGGAACTCTAAGGTTAACTGGTGACGAGGCTCTGTGTATGCCAGGCAGGAGTCGGGACCAGGGTGAAGGGTTCTCAGACTCACACTTCTGTCTTGTTCAGGGTCCCACCTCAGACTCTTCAAGTGCCATGGATTAGGGATAGAGGGCTGACTGGCACCGTGAGGGGGTGGGAAAGAGGGAGGGTGGGAGTGGCCAGGGGGCCAAGGTGCTGTGTCCTGTGGGCTACAAAAACTGCAGGCCCACTGCAGTCCCCAGAGACTGGGCCCAGAGCTGGTGCCTAGTGGGTGGAGATTTCCCTGGCCTGAGAGGCCAGGCAGGAGAGGGAGGGTGAGCATGTTAAGGGCCAGAAGTGGGGCTCTGGTTAAGAGCAAGCACTTGATAGTCTTACAGGGAATCAAAATTCAGTTTCCAGCACCCATGTCAGTTGTTCATAACTGTCTGTCATTACAGTTCCAGGAATATGACACCTTCTGACTTCCAGATACCCACACACATGTACATATACATAAATAAAAACTGATTCCAGGACTTTGGAGAGATGACTCAGCGGTTAGCACTTCCTGATCTTCCAGAAGATCCGAGTTTAGCTTCCATCCCTTATGTTAGGTGGGCCACAACCACCTATAGCTCCAGCTCTAGAGGATCCTGTGTTTTCTTCTGGCCTTCTCAGACATACGTACATAACACACACACACACACAATTAAAAATGAATTTTAATCTGGGCAGTGGTGGCACATGCCTTTGATTCCAGCACTGAGGAGGCAAAGGCAGGTGGATCTCTTGAGTTTTAGGCCAACCTGGTCTATAGAGTGAGTTCCAGGACAGACATACACAGAGAAACCCTGTCTTGAAAAGCCAAAGAGAGAGAGAGAGAGAGGTAAATTGGTAGATAGATAGATAGATAGATAGATAGATATAGAATAGATATAGATAGATATAAAATTTTAAGGAACAAACCTAAAATCCTGGGCTTTTGGCATAGGTCTGTAATCCCAGCTCAGGGTGCTGAGGCAGAATTGCAAGTTCTGTTCTACCTGGTCTACACAATGAGTCAAGGCTATCTTGGACAACTTACAAAGACCTTGCTTCAAAAAGCAAACTGGGCATGGTGGTTCATACATTTAATTCCAGCACTCAAGGAGTCAGAGGCAGGGAGATCTGTATGAGTTTGAAGCCAGCCTGGTCTACATAACAAGTTCAGGCCAGCCAGAGCTACATAGTGAGACCCTATCTCAAAATAAACAAGGGAAAGGGGGTTGGGGACATGGTTCAGTGGTTGAGCACCTGCCTAGGATGCTTGAGGTTCTAGGTTTAATCTGCAGTACCATCAACACAACAGCAAATGTGGCAGGCACCTGAGGATGACTATACACACACACACACACACACACACACACACACACACACACAGAGAGAGAGA
>LOJH01015067.1:2320-23696 GCA_001685095.1 Ellobius talpinus | reverse complement strand
CTGGTCTACAAGAGCTAGTTCCAGGACAGGCACCAAAGCTACAGAAAAACCCTGCCTCGAGGGGAAAAATGGTTGCAGATGAAGGAACAGTGACTTAAACCCCATTGAACTTGCTTCTTAACAGAAATGTCCATGAGCAAACTTTAAGGCTTATGCAGGCACTGTTAGGCCCTCAAGCACCTATCAGCCTCTGTATTTACACCAGGACATCAACTCAGGGCAATGTGGAGTGAAAAGAGCAAACATGGTCCATTTTTATTGAAAGATGAACGTTCCAGAAGCTCTGCTCACATCGAGGTCATCAGTGCTACACTAAGAACTTGTGAGGAAGCCTGTGTGCTGTGGCAGAGCAGCGGACCCCATACAGTCCTGTGAATAAAAGAAGCATGGACATCTTGCTGTGTGAGGACCCTTGGCAGCCAGTGAGCCTGCACAGCCTGTCTACCCAGCCTCGGGTGGTACTCAGGTGACCGTTTCTTTACTGGAATCAGGTCCCTCTAGACCTTGGCAGAGAAGGCATTCTGCCACCGTGGCACTTTGTAAGGTCTCCCCAGACCCTTCTATACCTGTGTGTTGTTTTCTTTGGGAAACAAGTCTTTGGGCTGCCGGAACTTTGAATCAACAAATGTTTGGTGTCCCCACCTAGCCTGTAATTTGTTAGCAACTCTGGGCAGCAAATGTCATAATTCACGTTTGGGTTCCCGTTGCTCGGGTGTGGTCCATATCATACCCTGGGAACCCACTAACCTTCACCCATAGAAACCTGAGACAAGATCAGCCAAGAGGAGCCTGCCATTCCAGAGCGGCCTCAGGAGCATTCCAGCCAGCCTGTCCCTCACTGGAGGCATACAGGTAAGCATGCAGTACAGTACCTTTGATGTAGTTGGCCTGTACTTGTAACGCTTGGTGTCAGGATGCTGATTCTTGGTGTGTCACTTGTTCTAACTTGGGTCCTGGGCATCTAGCTGCATGCTCACAGGGTCTCTTCATGGTGTTCATTTGCAGCCTTGTCTTTGCCTCACTCCTCTGACCCATGTGTCTAGTTAAGTGTTGGGAGTGGGCAAAGTGTATGCTCTGTTGGTCTATTTTCAGTAGACTAGCTTATGGGGGCTTGAGCCACCTGCCCAGTGATGACGTTATTGAAGAAGGCACCTCTCCCTATCCAGCAGGCCCTCCATCTTGACCTCATAGGATGGCATATCCTACAGCTGCTCCAGCATGCAGTGGGAGCTGAGCCTTCCCCAGATTAGTGAAGATGTAGGAATGGAAACAACACAATTCATCCAACACATCTGTGGGAAATGCCTCCAGATCACACATCCAAAAGGAATGTTTGACCACTGAGAAGCTGCCAACAAAGCTGGGCACAGGAGCACACAGCTGTAGTCACAGCCACTGGGAGATGAAGCAGGAGTATAAGCCCACATAACAAAACAGGATCCTTTTTTCAATTTTTCTTATTTTTAAACAAATTTTAGGGTTTGGGGCCCTACATTAGGCTTGGGGAGCAAGGGCATTTACCATCAATCCTGATGATCTGAGTTTAATCTTTGAACCTACACATTAGGAGGGTAGACCTGTGTCCTGCAAGCTATCCTCTAATGTCTACATACCATGGTGCGTGCGCACAGACACACAAAGTAAAATTTTTAAGATTTTAAAGCTGAGCAGTGGTGGCACACGCCTTTAATTCCAGCACTTGGGAGGCAGAGGCAGGTGGATCTCTGAGTTCAAGGTGAGCTTGATCTACAAAGTGAGTTCCAGGATAACCAGAACTGTTATACAGAGAAACTCTGTCTCCAAAAGAAGAAAGAGGTTTTTGAAATGGTCTCAACTATGTGATCCTGACGGACATGGGACTCTACTATGTAGACCAGGCTGGCCTCAAGTTCTCAGGGATCCACATGCATCTACCTCCCAAGTGCAGGGATTTGATTAAAGGTGCATGCCGCCACGCTCAGTACCTATCATTTTAACACCACATTTAAAGGGAAGCTGATGGCTTCTAGATGCATATATTAGACAAGAATTGCTAAAAATTAAGTATTCTCAAGAAACCAGAATAATAGTTAAGCCAAAATTAATGGAAAGGTGTCAGCATAGAGAGGTAACATGCCCAAAATGCCTACAGGTCAGCTCTCTGAAACTATGTGGTTACAGTGTAAGGGGAGGACTAACCCAAGTCAGTAATGAGTAATGAAAGATGCGTATGTCTTTATCTGTTGCTTTCACAATTATAATATGGTGTATTTGTTTACTATTAGGGACAAGAAATTCACAAATCATTTTACTGTGTTCTATAACAACCTGATGTTACTAGTCCCTTCTAGTTGCTAAAATACTTCTCAAAGCTTTCTACATTCTATCGGAGAGAGGGAGGCTGAATGTCTGAGGAGAAAAATGAAAGCACAAGTTATGTGGGATTCCCCACTGTATGCTATGAATATGTTTTATTACCACTGGTTAATAAAGAAGCTGCTTTGGCCTATGGCAATGCAGAATACAGTAAGATGGGAAAACTAAACTGAATTCAGGGAGAAAGCTGTGTAGCTGCCCAAGATGCAAGATGAGGTAACAAACCACAAGCCTCATGATAAAATATAAAATAATAGAAATGGGTTAATTTAAGATGTAAGAGATAGCTTACATGCCTAAGCTGTTGGCCAAACAGTGTTGTAATTTAAAAAAAGAAAGAAAGAAAAGAATTGATGCTCTATAGAGGAAAAGAACTAATAGAATGAAATATGTGTGTATTAAAATGCCTTACAGGCTATGGTCCAGCTAGCCCAACAATGGATGTCTCCCAATGGAAAGGCCAAAAATCCAGATGTCTCCAGTGGCCTTCAGTCTAGCTGGAATCCTGAGGAAGTAGATTCTAACACCAGCAAAGGAATGCTTCAGCAGCAACAATATAGACAAACTTGCCAGGGACAGTGAAAGCAGGCAGCAAAAGCAAATGCTTCCTCCTTCTATGGCCTTTAATGGGCTGTCACCAGAAGGTATGGCCCAGATTTAGGGTGGGTCTTCCCACCTCAAATAACACAAGAAAGCAGTTTACAGCGGTGTGGCACATGCATTTTAATCCCAGCACTTGGAGGCAGAGGCAGGTGTGTTTCTTGGTTTTGAGGTCAGCCTGGTCTGCAGAGTGAGTTCCAGAACAGCCAGGACTGCTACACAGAGAAACCTTGTCGGGGAGGGGTGGCACATGCATTTTAATCCCAGCACTTGGAGGCAGAGGCAGGTGTGTTTCTTGGTTTTGAGGTCAGCCTGGTCTGCAGAGTGCCAGAACAGCCAGGACTGCTACACAGAGAAACCTTGGGGGGGGGGGCGACACCGTTCACAGGCATGCCCAGCCGCTTAGGTTTTAGTTAATTCCTGTTGTAGTCAAGTTGATGGTCAAGATTGCTCATCACATAGCTGGTGGTGGGGAGTGTCACCGTGTTGCCATCTGTATGCAGTGCCTGGCAAGGGGTCCCAGAAAGGAAACCCACCCACCTTTAACAAAACCAAGTATGGGGAGGAGGGCCACCATGAGTGATGCCTAACCATTGAAATTTAGTCCCCATAATCCATATAAAGATGGAAGGAGAGAACCAGCTTCACAGACTTTTCCTCTGAGCTCTACATGCAAGATGTGGCACATTCCCCTACCGCCAGTAACTAAATGAAACTGGAGTAGGAATTAAAAAAAAAAAGTTTGTACAGACACCAGGTGGCGCCATGCTACAATGTGACTTATTGGGATTTTTTTTTATGAGGGGGGCGGATTCAAGACAGGATTTCTCTGTATAACAGACCTAACTGTCCTGGGACTTGTTCTGTAGACCAGGCTGGCCTCAAACTCAGAGAGATCCACCTGCCTCTGCTTCCTAAGTGCTGGGATGAAAGGCGTGTACCTTGTCACCTCCCAGCTTGTTTTCTTTTTTTAACTTTCTCACACATTAGCCCAGCACACTGACTCTCACTCCCATCTTCCTACAACCCCTGTCCACTCTCCCCACAAATCTCTTATTCATTTGAGACCCACCAGAGCCATCCGTGTCCCCATGGGTATGAAGCTACCCTTTGGAGCCTGGTGGACTCAGCAGAGGAAACAATTAAGGCGGTGATTCTTGCTTCTAGAATCTATTTGTAGCCAATAATTCTGATGTGAAGGGAGAGCAGAACAGAAGTATAGTGTGGGCGGAAAGGATAGGGGTATGACTGGATTGACCACACTTCAATCATCTTTGCTATTACTCAGCCATCAATATGACTCTATGCATTTCTTGCTGGGTCCATAGTCTGCTGTGACTGAATCTCCACTCTCAGATCTCCTGTCTTATACTCTAGTGCTGTGCCAGGTAGACAGCTCTCTAAGCCATTCACCTTTCAGCCATCCCTGTGTGACTGAAACAAACCTGCCTGCCACCCTTTCACCCTACGATAGTTTGCACTGGGTCATGCTGGAGTTCATCACACGAGAGGCAGTCTTCTGCCATCTGTGACCCTGGCTGGGTTTTCTTCTCTGTTTATTAACAAGTTCTTTTTTTTTTCCAAATAGGCTAGTCTTAAACTCACTAGCCCTATGCATCAGTGCCCCCCCATGGGAGATGCACCGCTTTCCATATCTGGTTCATGGCCTCACTCTTCATGTAGGTTTTTTAAATATATCGTTAAGTGTGTGGATGCTTTGTCTGTAGGAATGTCTGTGTGCCTCGTGAACATCCGATTCCTGTAAATGTCAGAAGAGGGTGCTGGATCCCCTGGATTTGAAGTTACAGACAGTTGTGAGCCACCATGTGGGTGCTGGAATTAAACCCAGGTCCCGGAATTAAACCCAGGTCCCCTGCAAGAGTAACAAACATTCTTAACTTCTGAGCCATTTCCAGCCCTCATGTGAGCTTATTTTAAGAATTTGTTCCATGCCTTCATTTTTGAAAAGTAGCTTTTACATTTTCCGTGTTTGATTACTTAGTCTTGACAAATAGGAAACAAAATGGTTCTTTAATGTTGGTGATGCCTCTGGCAGCCTCACTTCTAACAATACTCATTTAGACTTTTGTCTGCCAGTGTGCAACTAAGTCCATTTCTTGTTGTATATGCCTTTTTTTTTCATGATCCAGACTCTCGATATATACTAAAAGATGATAGGGCCAGTCATGGTGATGCATGGCTTTAATCCCAGAACTCCAGAGGTGAAGCTCCCTGAATTCCAGGTCAGCCAGGCCAAAAAGAAAGAAGAGGGGTGGTGGAGAACAATAAACACAAAAAACCTACATTCACTAAAGGTTTTGTATCTCAGAAAATTCCTTTTGCAGGTAGTGATGGTACATACCTTTAATGCCAGCACCCAGGAGGCAGAGGCAAATGGATCTCTGAGTTCAAGGCTACACAAAGAAACCCTATCTCAACCCCCCCAAAAAAGAAAACCCTTCTGTTTCCAGCTTTCTTTCTATATTTGTTTGTTTGTTTGTTTTTTCTAATTGCTGAGTTCTGTCAACAGCTTTTCCTTTGTCTGCTGAGGTAACTGGGTTTTCTCCTGTGTTCTGTCATGACATTCTAGTTAATATCACTCTGTAACAAACACAAAACTTGGTGGCATAAGATATACTGCTGTACTTCTCTGTGAGTCAGAAATCCACAGAGGTCGGAACTGCTCCATGTCTCTGCTGCTCCAGGGCTGAGGCCTTACCTGAAGAACATAAAGCTGAAGACTGCAGACATCCCAAGTGTCATGGCTGTGAGTGACTCTGGTGGCTGTTTTCAGACACAGGTCTCACCCCTCTCTAGCAGGGCTTCTGTGCCTTCCTTGAGCCTTCTTTTAGGGACAGAAACCTGAATGTGAGCCAGACAAGCTGTATGATCACAAACTAACCACAGAAGCCACAAGGAGGTGGGGCAGGTTGGCTGTAGCTGGGGTGGCAGGCTTCTGCCAGAGACTGACAGAGCATTTCCGTGGCTCCATGTGGTAGTTGCTGCTGTTTGTGCTGCCTGCTTCTGGACCATCAGGAAGTGGGAATGAGGCAGAAGAAACTTGAAATAATAAAGTTGATTCAGTAGAGGATTTATTTTAAAAAGAAACTTGCTTAGGAAACAGTAATTACACAAAGTAGAACTCAGCTAAAGGAACTCTCCCTCCAGGAGGGCTGAAGAAAAGTTGTATGCTAACCACACTTCGTAGAAAATGTAGTACACAGCTGAAGTTTAGGGTTATTTCCCATAACAAGGGACAGCCCTGACAGTCATTTGGCCCATTCCTATAGCAAAGAACATGGCTCTGATGGGCAGCTCAAGGGGGCAGTGCATGGTCACAATAGTCATCAAATCCTGCTCTGCTATTTTGTTTCCTGTGCTATTATCAGGAAAAGTGTAAATCTGCCAGTGGGCAAGAAGAACCTGGGTACCAAGAACAACACTGTTGTACTTAAAATAGTTCTGGCAATATCTTTGAGGTGTAACTCTTCCATCTATACAAGTGTCCAACTTGCAGTCTTCTGTCTGTTTAAATTGTTCAAAGTGCAACCTGGGGCTGAGACCTGAAGGATGGCAGCATATGTGGAACACATAAACTGTAAGACTATATATAATACAAGCTGGAAAAAAATGTCTGTTTGGTGCTGGTCCTCCTTTGTCCATTAGCTGGCACCAATTGGGCACTATTATTAAAGATCTTTTCCTTCATTAATCTCTAAATGTGTGGAGAGATTCCTTACAGAGAAAGCATATTTTATAATTGGAGGCCCCAGCGAGATGTCACTCCGCACTAGCCTCTCATGCTGCTCAACTGGCTAGAGGAGGAGCCCCAGGAAGAGAAGATTGGTCTGAATGTATTGGCTCTCGGGACTGCTTATCACTGGTCCATATATACTTTTCAGAGATAAGGAAAACTCAACAAGGGAGTTGCAAAATAAGGTAAGGTACTGAGACTGGGCCCCAGGTCTCAAACCTACAGAGTATAAGAGGGCTCTGACCAAGCCCTAAGGAAGTTTTCTAGTAAAGCTAACAGGTTGGGGTAGGGCTGTGTGCCCAACAGGGAGTCTTCCTAGGAAGGCTGACAGGTCTCCCACAGGAAAGCAATAGGAGGGAATGTGTTGCTGCCTGTCTGGCAGGGTCCTTCAAATGTCGCAGAGACCCCCGAGACCAGGGGACTAGGAAGAACTTTCTTTGAGGAAATTAACCACCTGCTCAGCTTGACTGAGCCTGATAAACTGGATTCAAACTCACATTCACCCCTGAAGCCTGCCCCATGCATGCCTCCGAGCTGAGCTGCTGTCCCATAGACATCTTTTTTGACACAAAAGGACCAGCTGAGACCTGAGACTCCTTTTATGAGGAGGAATGAAAATGACTCTGGTAGCACTAAAGAAAAAGGAAGGACTCCTCTATCCAGAGAACAGACCCTGTAGTCTCCTCCACTGGTCCCTGCAAGGGGCGAACAGTCGCTCCCCCTCCTTTACCTCTGTCAAGACCCCAGGCATCTTGGCATCCTTGTCAAACAGTGGGTCCCAGGTCCCACCTCAGAGTGGCCAGAGAGTGCAAGGCCAATTTTTCCATGGGAAGCCCTTTAGTTGCACACTGGGGAGAGAAGCTGGAAGTAGAAGCTGTACTGGTCCCTGCCATCTCTACTGGATCATAAAGTCAGTTCCTCTAAGACAGGATGTTCTTTCTGTAGTTGGGACTCCTTTGCCATATGTCTGTGGTCTGCCTTTGTCTCTGCCCCACCAAGTCTGAATACTCTTGATTTTATTTCTACTTTTCAGTGATATAGACTAATGTCACCACTTTCTGAGTCCCTTAGGTATCTGTTTTTTTATGGATGTTTAGTGGTCTCAGGGTTACAGGTATTTACAAGTTTAAAAGGGACAAAGAGGAAAAAAAATAGCGGTTTAACTGGCAAAGAAGCCAAGCTCTCCCTGCTTCATATAATCATTATACTATCCTGCAATCCTGCAACTTGATGCTGTTATAAGAGGGAATTCTAACTAAACTTCAGGTTGTCTGCCTCCATCTGCAGACACACACACACAGCAGCTATGGATGTTTGGATCACTGGGTTCAGTCCTTTAGAGGAGAAACTGTCCTTTGGGTATGGAAATGCTGAGAAATTGCCACATGCTGCATGTTAGGTCTCAAAAGAAGTTTCACCCAAAACCTAGACACTGAGCAGTAAGTGAACCAAACGCCCCCAGCCTGCATTCCTCCCTCCCTTCCTGACTTTGTCCAACATCTCAGACTTTTTGTTGTTGGGAAAGGGGTGATATAATCTTGTCTATAATTACTCTCCACTGAAATTGGGGTGTCGTTGTTGGGGCCCAGGAAGGGAATGTTGGACAGAGCTGGGAAGGGAGCGGAATGCAGGGATGGGGACATTTGTTTAACTTACTGTTTGCTTGCTGCCCAGGTTCTGGGTGAGACTTGTCCTGGCTTCTCCGTATTATCTCACAGAAAAGCTGGCACTGGAGAAGGGATTTGGCCTGCTCATTGCAGACTCAAGCATTTTTTCTTTTTTGCCTCAAAGTTTCCTCCAGAGTCCCTGTCCTGGGTCAGGCTGGTCAACAGCCTAGGAAAAAGGCATTGTGTACTGGAGAACAGTTAAGAGCTAACCTATTCCCAATAGAGGCTACTGTTGGTTATCTCATGGTCTAAACATAAAGGTATTTACAATAAAAATAAGCTAACAGGATGCTTATACATGGAAAAAATAAAAGAGGCCCTCTGTCTAAAATCTCTCAATACTAACTCCAGCATCATAGCATTCTAAATTTCATTAGATGCTCTAAGCATCAACTTGATGATTATGATTGCTGTGGAATAATCCTTCCGTACACTGTGAATATGTATTACTCTCATTGGTTAAGCTGACAGACTGGTAGTCAGGCAGGATAACCAACACAGAGGACTCTGAAAAGAAGGGTGGGGTGGAGTCTGGATGTGAGCAGACATAAAGGAAACAGAACGTGTAGAAAATGAGGTAACAAGCCATGAGCCCGTGCCAGAGGGTAAAGAAGAAATAGGGGTTAATTTAAATGTAAGAGTTAGCTAGCAACAAGCCTGTGCTATCAGCTGAGCATTTATAAGTAATATTAAGCCTCTGAGTAGTTATTTGGGAACTGGCAGGCAGGAGAGAAATGTTCATATGATAAATAGCTCTACATGCTGCATAAACCATAAAGGCTGCTAATGTTTCATATAAGGCTTACCTGGAAACTTACAAAGCCATCTAAAGGCATAATAGTATGTCCACAGGCAATACCAAATTATTGCTTTAGCCTATGTTTGTAATTTGGACTCAACCTTTTTTATTTTTAGTTTTTGAGACAGGATCTCTCCCTATAGTCCTGACTGGCCTGGAACTCTGTAGATCAGGCTAGCCTCAAACTCAGAGATCTACCTGCCTCTGCCTCCCAAGTGCTGGCATTAAAGGCATGAGCCACCATACTACCGTGCTCCAGTTCAACCTTCTTTTATTAAGGTTTTTATTAAGAAGGTTTTTATTGGTCCCCACCTGCATCACTGCCCTACCTAGTTGTATGCAATCAGGCCCCACTAGCACAAGACGTAAGTCTTCTGGGTAAGTCGGGTATGTATACTATAAAAACTGGTAAGAGAGAGGTGCGTGGGCTTTCATGCAGCGGTGGGAAAGCTGTTATAGAAAGTCCCAATGAACCCAATAAAAACAGACATTGCCTAGTACCACCCACCCATGGGGAAAATGGCTTACTTGTCAATGTTATTATATCTCATGATATTTAAAAATTTTAATTATTTAATCAAGGGCACTTATATGTATAGGTTAAGATGGCTGGAAGTTCCCAGGTTTATTGTCTAAAGCCACAATTACAGATATGTAGTTGCCTGAGTACCCTTTCTGTTTGTTCTTGCTTACTAAGTAACCATCCAAGGTTACCAATAACCTCTGAAGCTTATTGAGAAGTAAACTTTCTCTCAGGATCAATGAGCCTTGGTGACAATATAATGACATAGATTGCAAAGCCTGGTAGCCCAGCTGCAGCCAAGTCTAAGCAACTGTGTCAAAACACGTTAGAAAGGAGCCCAGGATCCAGCCCAGATACAGAGCATTGACCTTGGCTGTTAGGTGGAACTTCCTCTGTAGACCAGGCTGGCCTCGAACTGGCAGAGTTCTGCCTGCCTCTGCCTCCCAAGTGCTGGGATTAAAGGCGTGCACCACGACCGCCCAGCTTTTTCTTAAAAAACTTAAAGTATTTGTTTTACGTGTAATTGTGTTTGCCTGCATACATACATGAGGGTGTCAGATCCCCTGGAACTAGAGTTACAGACAGTTGTGAGCTGCCATGTGGGTGCTAGGAATTGAATCCAGGTCCTCTGGAAGAGCAGTCGGTGCTCTTGACCGCTGAGCCATCTCTGTAGCCCTTGGATTTGATCTCTAATGCACAGAAAAACATATGATAAAAAATATTAAAGTTTTTGGTTGGTTCCGTAACATGATGGAACACCAGGGCTGAACTTAACGGCTCGGATAAAGGCTGAAGTCGAGTTTCTATGAATGTTGATCCAGTGCTCACCCAGCTTCAGCTCCAGTGCCCTGGAGTTTGATGTGCGGTTAGAAAAGGGATGGTGGGAGGGAGGGGAGCCCAGAAAGGTGCCGGGAAGCAGGTGTACCTGACGTTGAGCGACTGCAGTAGAAGAGGCTCAGCTGCCACTGGCCACAGACTTCTCCCTCACAAGTCAGGAACATTCTCAGTCCTTGAGTGTTTACCGGGGCCAGGGCAGGAGGGAATTTAAAACTGTGGCAAAGCACAAATGATGTTAGAATTACCTTAACTATGTGCGTGTGCTTCAGTGGTGTTAGCGGCTTTGAATTTTCTAACCAGTCTTTGCATCTCCATGTCTTGGAATTGAATCCATTCACGAACACTTCTTTATCTGAGTCCCATCCTGCTCCTGTAGCTGTGACTTGTTTGCTTGCATAATTGAAGTTCTGACTTTTTATGACTTGCTTACTTCACTTTTCCTGTCCTTATGCTGACCCATGGGATAGCATCTATGGTTCCGATGGTGGCTTGAATGGGAATAGCCCCAAAGGCTTACGTATCTTATATATTTGAGTGCTTAGTCATCTGGCAGTGGCACTGTTTGAGGACAGTCTTATTGGACAGTCTAGTGGAAGTATACCACCCCCCCCCGCTTGCTGCTTACAGAGCAGGACATAAAGCTTCCAGCTACTGCTCCACGTACACACCAGTCATGTGTGTCACCATGCGCCCTGCCATGATGATAATGGACTAATAAGTCTGTGAAACTGTAAACCAACCCCCAATTAAATGCTTTTTTTTAAATAAGAGTTGCCTTGGTCATGGTGTCTCTTCACAGCAGTAGAACACCAGCTTCCTTCTACCCAGGCCGATTTCCCACTGTATGTTCATGCTGTGTTTAACTGCTCTGCTGCTGTGAAGCACACAAGGTCACTGTTGCGGGAGCTCCTTCAGCCAATAGCCACTGAGATACCAGCCCGTTGGGGCGTGGTCTCTCTTTAAAAAAGCAGCAACTGCCCTCCGCTCGCTCTCTGGCTTCCGGCTCCACTTCCTGCGACTAGGCTCCTTTCCTGATTGCACAGAGAGCTGTTGTCTGGGACGGTGATCTGTAAGTTTTCCCCTTTAAATAAATAACTATTCTATTAATTATAATTCCGAANTTAAAAAAGCAGCAACTGCCCTCCGCTCGCTCTCTGGCTTCCGGCTCCACTTCCTGCGACTAGGCTCCTTTCCTGATTGCACAGAGAGCTGTTGTCTGGGACGGTGATCTGTAAGTTTTCCCCTTTAAATAAATAACTATTCTATTAATTATAATTCCGAACCGGTGTGGGATTGTTTATGACTTACGCCTTCAGGTCACATCTGTAAGGAATGACACTGTGCATACAGGTGTTCACATCCTTTCTAGAGCACACTCCTGATCTTTCAGCTGCATACCAAGTGAGACTGTTGGTTATATGCTGATTTGATTTAAACTGTGGGGAAGGATCCATCGGCTTCAGTTTTTTAGAGCAGACTTGGATTCCCAGTTCTCATGTGTGTTTCCATGTCTGGTTTATGTATAATTTTTCAAAGATTTATTTTTAATCAGGTGTATGCACATGTGTAAGCAGATACCTGTAAAGGCCAGAAGACATGGATCCCATGAGTACCTGGTAAGTGCAGTAAATGCTCTTGACCACTGAGCCTCCTCCTCAGCCCCATTCTTTCAAGGTTTTTGCTGTAGTGATCTTTTACCGCCTCCATTTTGAGTGGGACTCTAACTGACTATATAGAAGTTATGGTCTTTGTATGCTGTTTACCAGACCTGTTTTCAAATGTGGTCTTTTAATTATAAGATCTGATCATTTATAGAGATACTTTGACTTATTCCCTAGTCATATCCCTTTATTTCTCTTAATGCTCCCTCTCTCTTGACCTTCTAATACAGGGTCTGACTGTGTAAACCAGGATGACCTTGAACTCACAAGAGATCCTGCCTTTGCCTCCTGGATGCTGGGATCAAAGGTATGTGCCACCATCCCAGCTTTATTATATTTACCCCCCAACATTTATCTAATTTTGTTGATACATATTTTTAGGCAATCTTGTTATCTTTCTTTTTGTGTGTATGTAACTACATGCAAATGAGTGTAGGTGCCAAGGAGGTCAGAAGGTGGCATTGGATTCCCCCAGAACTGCAGCTGAAGACAATTGTGAACCACCATGTGGGTGCTGGGAACCAAACGTAGGTCTTGCATAAGGGCAGCCAGTGCTCTTTACACTAAGCCTCTCAGCACTGGGAACCATTCTCACACACCACTTTAGGTCACTTGGTGACAGCTGGAACTGGAGTTTGTCCTGGTTTTACTTTTTAAAATCAGATTGTGGGGGAGGCATGGGCGTAGAATGGTGTTCTGTGGAGGTCAGAGGGCAGGAATTGACTCTCAGGTCTACTATCTGGATCCCGGGGCTCACACTCAGGACATCAGCTGTACCCGCTGTGCCATCTTGCCACTGAAAAGACCTTCATTTGAAGTGAACTCTTTCAATGTCTTAGGACATAGAGGACAAGCTATCAAAGCTTGTTAACAAATATTTCCTTCAAAAAATCTGACTTTTTTATTTAAGGAATTCTGTGTGACAGCTCTGAACCCACCTGACCCACCCGCCCTTGGCTCCTGCAGGGCTCCCATTAAAATGACACCGTGGACCTGTATCACAGGGCATTTAGCTAGCTTGCTAGTTCCTACCCACCAGATTCACTGTCACCCTTCCCGAAGCCATGAAGTCAAGGCTTCCACAGGGAGTAGGGAAGGTGATGCCATTCCAACAGGATGCTTTGATGGGACTAAGGAGATGCTGTTGCCGGAGATGTGTCAAGCCTGGTGACCTGAGCTCCACGAGTCCAGGTAATGTCTGTCCTCTGACATGTTCTGGTTGGCAATAAGCAACTTACTGCCCCTCAGAAGCTGAGGCAGGAGGATTAGTTGGTGTAGGAGTTTCAGGCCAACCTGGACTACACAGTAAGTTCCAGGCCAGCAAAGACTACGTAGTGAAACCCACCTTAAAAAGATTAAATTACGGACTTTGAACTTTCTTTGGAGCAGAGTCTTGAAGGCTGGCATGAGGCATGAACACAGAGTTCTCCTGATACAGCCTCTCAGACTAGAGGACTTTATGGCCTCACCCAGCTTACATTTATTATTACTCAACAAAACAAAAATACTCTTAAAGGAAAGAATGATGAGTTATCTGTACCTATGGATTGCCACTGGAGAGGTAGTAATGCTGAAAGGTTCTCTCTATATAAGTTCTGGTGAATAAAATTTCATTAAAAGAAAGGAAAAATCCAAACCAGGACTAAAAGAAAACATTTATTGAATCAAAATCAATACTTTCTTTTTAATATCTACAAGCCAACAGTGAGCTCACTTTATTCAAGAATGAACACAATGTACAAAAAAAGTATGCTTCTATTATAAAAATACGTCCATCTTCTCTTCCGGTGCTGAGCAGAAGTCACTGAACACATCGAGGCAAGCCGCTCTACATCAACCACGGGGAAGCTGATGGACAAAAACTTCCCAGGCCCACTGGAGAAGCTGCGCCCAGCATGTTGTTGCTACCAGAATCCACGTGGTGCAACCTGCTGTTTCTCTTGCTTACAAGTTGTTACCATGTATTTCAGAAAAGTATTAATATAATAAATTCTGGGTACAAAATCCTATTAGCTCCAATTTAAAAATGAGATGCATTACTATGAGGGAACAAATGAGTTCCCAAGGTTTACAATCCCATGTAGGGAGGTGCGAAGGTTGCCTCCCTGCATCCTTGCCAGCATCCTTAAGCCTCCATAAAAAAACATCATGTACGAGGTTAGTTACCATGTACATTTTCTTGACTTTACTGGAACCTTCCAGGGCACCTGGCTGGTGCACTGTGTACAGTGTCACTGTGGTGAGAAGAGGTCTGAGGCAGCTGCAGGACCAGCACAGGCTCCGCAGCCTTTGGCTTATTAATGACTGGCCTTGGAGCAGCAGAGTGATGGGGGAGGGGACAATGGCTCCCTGTGCTGTCCCATCCGTCAGTGCTGAAGATGCCAAGAAATCCCTGTCTGTCCTCCAGAAAGTTTGCACACAGCAGTGCCCTAGCAGGAGCTTCACCCTGGCTAAGCGAAATGACAAACTCGAGTGCAATGTCCACGTGCTGAGTTAAAGATATCAGTGAACTAAATGTTTCTCCTTGACAGGTTCTCTCTGTGCTCGGGACTGACACCTATGAATGGTAAGAATAGAAAATCAAAGGATCAGGTCATCCAGGGTCCCACCCTACTGGTAAGTGAAGTTCAGAAGAAACGCAGGAGAAATGTGTCAGCTTTGCCTGCACTGGCCTCCTGGCTCTTCAGGCAGCATTCTCAGGACGGGACAGACGAAGGCAGAAGGTAGAAACGATCACAGTTTTTCTAGACAAGGACCTAACTGCCTTCAGCACTCTGACTTCAGTTATGCTCACCTTCCGAATGCTCAGCTATCAAAGGCAGATAGGAGCATGGACCACATGGCCCAGCTACCTACACTTAACTGGGAAGAGGGACAGAACAGGACCTGAGCAAAGGCCTCTTGCGAACCACAGAAAGTCACTGTGAGGGCTGCTCACTGTCAGTGAATCAGCCAGGCAGCAGGTTGCTATTGGAAGCTGCCATTGCCTCCCTAGTAAGTGGAACACTGGCAGGCCAAGGGCTCTGCAGGTCAGAGCTGGTAGCAGAGGCCAGAATTTAAACAGAAACAGACAGTACACACAGAGTGAAGAGCTAATAGGACAAAGATGCCTGGAAACTGGATGGGCTTCACCACAACACTCAGATACAAACTATCTGTTCACAATCACAGGTCCTTACACACCAAATAAATACACCGAACATTTACAGCCATGCGACTGCCTTTGGAACACAGGCTTCTATCACTGCTCTTAATGAGACCAGAGCCCAGGTGTGATTATCTATAAAAAGCATCCTCAGGCCGCTCACAGCAGCTCAGGCCAGTCTGGCATCCCGTGGGGTCCCCTCTGAGCAGCACCACAGAGTGTGCGGACATGGCTCAAGTCTCCAACAGACGAAAAGGACTACTGTGCTTGTGGGCCTCACACCTTCAAAATATCTATAAATAGTGGCGGCAACTACAGGCCTCTGCTCACCAGTGAAACCATAAGGCGGAGGGGCTGGAGGCGCAATGAAAAAGTTTAAAATGGAAAAATTATAAAACAGTGCTAGCAGTCACAAAAAGACCATGCTAAGATCTGATCCATGTCGATTAAACACTGAAAATTCAGCTACGATCCAAAGAACTCTGTCGGAGTCCAGGCATGCAGGCCGCTGACGCTACCTTCCTCGGAGCAGGAACGTCTTGCTGGAGATCACAGGGGTGAACAGGTTGCCGCCACACTTCTTTTTTTATAATTAAAGGAAATCCAATCACAAGACAAAAATATTATAGAACTGTGGACAGAAAAAATACAAAAATTCTGACCTATAAAAGAAAAATTCAGATTATTACTTTTTGGGGTTTTTGTTTGTTTTTTATACACAGAGTCTCTCTATAGCCCAGGCTGGCCTTGAACTCACAGAAATCCTCCCACGTGCTGGGATTAAAGGCATGAGCCATCTGGCCAAAAATTAAAATTAATTTAACCCTCTTAGGTAAATCCTTTTATGTAGTCTTTTTATTTTTCATGAGAAGCTTATAATAAAATCATGAGGCTGGCGTACACAGTATCAGTGCTTCCGCCAAGAGGACACACAGCATCGTGTCACAGAGACACAGGCTGAAGCCTCCTGTCCCCAGATGCTGCCTACTCCTCATGGCCTTCCAATAGGAGAAAGCAGGACATCTAAACCTAAAATGGAGCATGAGCCCAGGCCACAAAGATCATCTGACTAAGTTAGCATTTTTTAAACCTCAAGACTTAACTAAGGCTCGCCCCAGTTCTGAGGTACTCACGGGTGATGGGACCAGGGCTATCCTGCCTTCGTGTCCACAAGCTGCATCTGCACGCTGGCAGGCATGCCGCCTCCATAGCCTCCCTTGGATTGCATCTGATTCTGAATGGAGCTGACCTAAAACAGAAAGGGACAAAAGAGAGGCTGGCTCAGCAGGATCAGGCGGTCAAGGGAGTGATCTCCCCACTGTTTCCAGGACATGTACACAGGGAAAGTACAAACTCATCTTCAGACACCTCAGCTTTTCCCACCAGAGTGCCAATGGTGAGGCCAGCATGGAATGATTTGTTGTTGCATGGGTTTTTTTTCTTTTTTTTTGTTTTGTTTTGTTTTTTTCTGTTTATTTTTTTGTTTTCCTCTAAGCAAGGTCTCTGGTAGCCCAAGCTGGCCTTGAACTTGTGGTCGGACTGCCTCAGCCTTCTGAATGTGCCACCTCATTCTGATGCAGAACCCTAGTAGATTGGCATCTTAGCCAACTTCACTTCATCAAAGACACACTATAGGCATGTTCGCCTTTTTTTAATCCTGTCAGCCTCTGCTCTGGTGAAACCAGAGTCACGTTCTCGTGGACTGCTGCATGGTATTGGAGCAAATGCACACGCCATCTTTTAGTTTGTCACCGCCATTTCAGCCAAGTTCCTCTAAATTAGAAACATTTTGGAAGCAGAGAGTGAGTCAGGTCACCCTGCTGGAAGGAGGAACCCAAGCAGGAAGTTTGGAGGTGATGCCCATTGATGACTACTCCCCCAGAATGGTGGGGACCATGAAAGTTACTTCCCAGAGCTGAGACTTGGGGGGAAGCACTGTGGATTCCTGGACCATGTTCATAAATCAGTTTACTGAGTACAATTGAGCACTTACTGGGGCATAAGGGAAGCATGGGCCCTTTTCTCTGGGTATCCTAAATATTTCATGTTTAAGGAAAGTAATGAGGCTTGCCTAAGTTATTTCTGGAGTAACAGGTTTAAATATGCTAGAAGAGAACATATGGGTGCTTCAGGACTCCGCCTTATAGGCCCCACTTCCGTTACTCTGGGACACGGACTTCCGTGGAGCACTCACCCCAACAGCACTGCACACACTACCCCTGAACACCTGTACTCACCACTGTCCCTCAGCCCCTTAGCAATCTGCAGCCAACATGCGCACAGGCTCCATAGATGCCCCAGGCCCACCCACTCAAGACTTGCAAACTCATAAAGCACACAAGTCTAAGAAGAAAAAAGATGTGTTTCCTCAAGCAAAGCAATTCTGTGTTGTCAAACTGAAGGGTCAGGATCTCCTAATAATCAACTTATCAGTGCTGAGAGCAGTCACGTGACTGCAGGTGTTACCTAACGTGTTTTAAAACTACTGCTAAAGGCTCACAGAACTCTTTGCAGCAAGAAGTTGAAATTAAAAAGTAAGTTTGCAGGTAGGGCAGTCCATACTTGTAAACACAGCACCAACACATCAAAAGTAAGTAAATCAGAGCTGGACAGATGGCTCAGGAGTTAAGAGCACTGACTGCTTTTACAGAGGACCCAGGTTCAATTCCTAGCACCCATGCCTGTTTGTAACTTTCATTCCAGGGATCCGACACCCTCATATAGACATACATGCAGGCAAAACACCAATGCACAGAAAATAAAAATATATTTCATATATACATAAAATTAATTTTTGTATATATATATAACACATGCATACATTTACATATATTTATGTGTATATTTTATATGTTTATTTAAGTCAATAAAGCAGGCTTGGGAAGAGCCGTGTGTTCAGTGGGTCCATCAGTGATGCAGTGCAGGCCAGGGAGGCACCTGTACACAGGAGCCTGCCCTAGTCTCAGAACACAGATGGGGTGGGAATGTCTCTCTGGGTAAATAACATCTCTATTCATGGTTCTTATTGTCACTATTCATATAAGAAAACACAGTTTCTCTTACAGTCAGGTTTATCAAGTGGGAACTGTCAGTAAGAATTCAGCACTCTGCGGGGAAACAGCAGGCTCATTCAATGAAACCACTACCAAAAAGGGACAAACTGGCTCTACAGAAAGAACATCAGTCCCAGAGAAGACTCCAGTGGCTTGCAGGGCAGACCCTGCTGCCACCTGATGCTGTCAGCACAAGAGGCTCCCCCTGAGCTGGAGCAAGCAGTAGACCTAAGGAGGCTTTCCAACAGCAGGGTGCTAAGATAGATATTAAAGAAAAACAAGGGTTACCAAACACCACAGCTAGATTTAATCATATGAAGTAGCTAAGTAATGTGTTAACATCCACATGGCCTGAGGCAGCAATCCAAGTTCAAGACCAGCTCAGTCTCCATTTCTAGAACCTGTCTCAAAAAAGATCAACTCTGAAGTGAGGATACTTATTGGTGATAAATATGCACACCACCCAGAAAGGATCACAGCCCTGTGCTCTTTCCTCCCTGCTATCCAGCACACAGGCAGCCGTCCCTCTCTGGACACTGTGTGACACTCAACAAGGCAGTCAGCAAAACAAGGCCTTTCACAGACTGAAAACGGGAGCGACAAACAGCTCCCTTGTTTTCTAGTCACTGAGGGACAAGGGGTTTGCATGTACCAGACACTCATTACCCACTCTATGCCCAGTTCTGTTGATCCTGGCTGGGAAGTTTGAACACAATTGTGACAGACCGAAAGAAAATGGCCTCCATAGGCTCGCAGGGACTGGCACTATTAGGAAGTGTGTCACTGGGAGTGGGCTTTGAGGTCTCAGATGCTCAAGCCTGGCCAGTGTTGTCTCAGTTTCTCTTCCTGATCGAGAAGTAGAACTCTCAGTAGAGCTCCCTCTCCAGTACCACATCTGCCGGCATGCTGCCTGCCATGATGATAATGGACTAAACCTCTGAACTGTAAGCTGAACTACAATTAAATGTTTTCCTTTATAAGAGTTGTCATGGTTATGGTGTCACTTCACAGCAACAGAAACCCTAAGTAAGACAACACCTAATTCTGCTTCTACAACACTGTCAGTTCAGTAACACCGGGGGTCCTCCTTGGTACCCTTAGATGAACACTACAGAAGAGTCCAGATGAGAGAACTGATCTACTCGGGCATGCACTGAATCTCTCTATGTATACAGCAGTTCTCCATCATTTCAGGTACTTTATAACCAAGGGCCCGACATGGCAAATGTCTGCTGCCCTGAAGAGATGTGTACAAATCCCATCTGCTTAGCAAGAAAGACCTCCACCACAGAAGCCAACACCTCCAGCATTCTAACGTCCTCCTTCCGGGAAAACTGACATTTTATAGAGTAAATGTGGGGCTGGAACAGAGCAAGCAAGATGTGACTGCCTTGCCGAAAAATGTACCAAGCCACGTGGCTAACATAGACAAGAATAATGGGCTAATATAAGTTATGAGTTAATAAGAAGCCTGAGCTAATGGGCCAATCAGTTTATAGTTTAAAAAAAATGTGGGGCTGGAGAGATGGCTCAGTGGTTAAGGGTGATGTAGTTCTTGCAGAGGACCCGAGCACTGCTCCGAGGACCCAGCCACGTCAGGTAGCTTCCTGTAACTCCAGCTCCAGGGGATCACACTCCCTCCTCCTGGCCTCTGCTCATGTGTGACACATGCATACAAACACATACACAATAACTAAATCTTTAAAAGAGTATGTAAAAAGCAGTTCACAAGAGGGTAAAAATTAATATTTACTTATTTGGTTTTTAGAGACAGAGTCTCTATGCAGCCCTGGCTGTTCTGGAATTCACTATGTAGACCAGGCTGACCTCAAACTCAGAGATTCTCCTTCTGAGCACTGGGATTAAACACTGTGCTTGGCTAAAATACTGATTTCAAAGCTCACCTGGGAGTTCCATGGCACAATAAGAACCAATCATTAACTAACCTATTCCAAATCTAAGATGTATGTTCACACTGAGTGTGGCTGTTCCTGCATGACATAGCCTGACTTTTACATATCAGCTACCACATTTCCCATGAATATTAAATCATCTGTATTCTATTTAGTAGCATATTTAATACAGTGTCAATAATGTACAAACAACTGCTAGATAACTAGATGATATTGCTTGGGGAGTGACGGCAGGAAAGGTCTGTGCAAGCAATTTTGTTTTCAATCTGAATGGCATAATCTAGTTCCGAACTCACTTGACATGATGTTATTAAAGGAGGCACAAGTATAAAAAAATCATTTCAAAGGTTTGAGTCTGTCAAGACAGTTCTACTGGGCCAAGTCCCACCAACATACTTACTGAGTTCATCCCACTAAACAGGTCTCCGGATCCTACATGAGCTGTGTGCACAAAGTTGGTTGGCTCTCCAATCATACTTCGGTCAATCCGTCGTCGCCTTTTCTAAAATATGAGAAATAACATATTGAGAAAATGGTCTTCTTCTTCCACAACAGTCTGAAAATCCAACCCTCATACTTTGAATTTCTCTCTTAAGGATGAGTAGTCAAGATGGCTTGACCAAGCTTGCCATGCATGTAACAAAACCTGTGCATGGAATCCGTGGTGGAGAGAACCAAATCCCAAAGGCTGCCCTTTGACTCCCCGTGATGCTGCAATGTACGCAGCCACACAAGTACAGCTTTATCTGAAGGAATCTGGAAACTTTAGCATAGAGCAGTAAGTAATAAGTTTACTTATTAATATTAATATATTATTAATATATGTGTGTTAATAATATAACAATAAGGTAATTATTAATATATACATATATTAATAATATCGTAATGTGTACCTGCAACCCCAACACTGAGAAGACTGGGGCAAAAGGACCTTTGGTTTTAGGCCAGCCTGGGATATGAGATCTTTTCAAAAACAAAACTAAAAAAATAGTTTGTTTGGGGCTGGAGAAACGGTTCAGCGGTTAAGAGCACTGACTGCTCTTCCAGAGGACCTGGGTTCAATTCCCAG
>LOJH01015066.1:13650-23696 GCA_001685095.1 Ellobius talpinus | reverse complement strand
CCCGCAGCTGGTACAGCAGCCAGCCTGTCCACTGCACTCCTGCGCCAGGGCCTCAAGACGGACGCCAGCGGTGGTGCGGGTGGCGGGGGTGCAGGGGCAGGCCAGAGGCCTTCCTTCTCTATAGACCACATCATGGGCCACGGTGGTGGCGGTGCCGCACCACCGGGCAGCAGCGACGGTTCCCCGGGATCGCCATTCGCGGCAGCCGCGGGTCCTGGGGGTCAAGCCCAAGTCTTGGCCATGCTGACTGCCCCGGCCCTGGCTCCGGTGGCGGGCCATATCCGTCTCTCGCACCCGGGGGACGCGCTCCTGTCTTCAGGGCCCTCGTTTGCCAACAAAGTCGCCGGCCTCAGTGGCTGCCACTTTTGACCGCAGCGGGCTCGGGGTCAGTTAGGCCCTCACTCCTTAACCTCTCTGGGGAGCTCGGCGGGTCCCAGCGGAATTCAGGGAGTCTATTTATGAAGAGTCTCCAGACCTAGGCCGGCGCGCGTGATCGGGCACTTCAAGCTCCACGCTCAGAATGTCACGCACGGACAGTTGGGACGAAGCGGGCTCATTGGCTCTGGGCTCTGGGCGAGGACCGGGTCTACGCAATAGCGGAGATCCCTTTTCTGTTGGAGCAGCAAAAAAGGGAGCAGGAACCTTCGCTTTTTCTCACCTTTGAGTCTCTCACAGTCGGAGAAGAATGCTTTGGCAGAGATAAGCCTGTCGGTCGGTGGATCCCGCCAGAAACACCTATGGCTTAAAAAGTTCCCTGCCCCTCATTCCTTCCTCAACTTTGAGACCCCGCTTATCATCCAATATTATAATTTAAAGACTTCTGTTATCTGCTTTGTGCTTAAGAGAAAAATTCAATTTTTTTGTTCCTTTTGCTGTTCTTCAAGGAAGCGAGTTTTCTCCAAGCATAAGGCAGTATCTACACAGTCGGGAGCTAAGAGGAAAAGTGAAACGGGGCGGATGGGGGTCTCCACAATCCTCGAGTAAGCGGAGTCCATTCCTCTGCTCCTAAGAAAATGTTTTTCCCCCCTCTGGTGTTTGGTTGCTTTTTAAGGAGCTCCCTCTGGCCTTTCCCATGGTCCACAGGTCCAGCCATCCAGGGCTAGCAGCCCTCTTGGCCTTCTGCTCTGCCCCAGACCCTGTGATATTTATTGTAGTTAAAGGCAATGAATTTGGGTGGGAGAAGAGGGTCTGGAGAGGTGGGAATTGGGTGGGCAAGGGCACAGAGCTATGGCAGGGGGTCCTAGACTTATGTGTAAATATCTGTACAGTGGGCCGCCCCCTGCATTCTCTGTCCACTGGTGTGCATTGATTTAGACTTCTCCACTTAGTGGAGGGACTCTGTGAAATTGTCTGATGGTCTGTGTGGAAGAAACGAAAACTGTCTCCTTCTCCCCTTTCCTTGGTGTCAATTGAATAAATGTATGTGAACTTAGCAGTCTCCAGCTCACCCTGCTTGCCTGCACTCCCGTGTCCTTGTCTGGGCTCTCTCAGAAGACCTCAGTCTCCCTGGCAGAGGGAGAGGGAGTTAGACCAGCAAACGAAGCTTTGGGCTAGTCAGATGGTGGAGGGAGGCTCTGCACACTGCTGTGGCCTTCTGCTTCTAAAGGGGCCAGGTCTCTGGAAGCCTGTGAACACTCCAGCACTTTCGTTTTCACTCTGGCACAAGGAAGGGCAAAAGCCCAAGGCTGGGCAGAGGGATTCTGTAACACCAGAGAAATCTTAACCTTCTTCTAGTTTAGATTTGAATGTGGCCTAATCAGGTTGGAGTGCTAAGTACCTAAAGCACTATGGCCACTGAGTACAAGGCTGTGTCTCCTGAAGCATATTTTATATGTGTCTGTGCTTCTGTGTGTGCAGAGACCTTTTATGGAGCTCTTGGTGGTTTGTTTTTGTGTTTGTCTTGGTCGTCTGTGTATTTCAGGGATGTCTGAGCTTTTATTTCTCTGTGCGTCAATGATATGTGCTATGACTATCAGTCACTGTCTTTAATAGGAGAGCATTTCTTTTTGCCCCCTAGAGGGCCTTTAGAACCCCCACTCCCACACACTTTTGACAGTGGAAGGCTCTATTTAGGGACTCTCCAAATTGAATTAGAAACCTCACCCTCACCCAGCTTGAGTGGGCTAGAGGATCTGATCAACTAAAGAGTGAGGGGGGTTCACTCTGCTAGGGCAAATGCCTTGGTTCCTGGAGCCATATTCATAGTCAGAAGCTATTGCCTGAGCACAATCTTCTGATTAAGACCATCCACAGCACAGTGGAACTGCAGCCCTCTGTCTTGTGCCCTTTGCTTGGGATTCCCAATAGCCAGATTTGCAAAAGCAGGGGTGAGGGCCATGCTTTGGGTGGAGCAAGGGTGGTTACTCCTTTTTCTGTACCTCCTCTGAGATCATAGAAGAGATACATGTATGGAAGTGCAAGAAGAGGAAGTTCATTCAGCCTCAGAAAAGGGACACAAGTTGGGACAGGGGCTGGAAGAAGACAGTGTTAAAGACCCAGATGCAAAGAGCTTAAGGGTGTGGACAAGAGAAATTACCCCAAACTGGTTAGCATCCCACAGCTGGCAGTGTCGTCAAAGCAGGTGTCAGAGGCCCTGCATTATGCACGGTGGGAGTGGGGAGAATACCAACGGGGAGCTGCGGAACAACTGTTGAGGCATCTAAGTTTCCATTCATCAAAGACGGAAAGACTAGGCTCAGGTGCGTGTGGTCAATATAGTTTCTCGGCCCAGAGGCCAAGGGTCCCTCTCCCTCATCTCTGAAAGACTAAGGGATCAGGGGAGATCAAATGCAGTGGTCTACCTTTCCTCAACCGTTAGTTATACCAAATAGTCCAGAAGTCAGTTTAGGTTCAGCGGTCTAAAGTGAGAAATATATGCCAGCACTGGGATAATGGTCTCTGGCTGGTTGCTTCACTGACTTCCATTGCTCCAGATTTTGAGTATGGTTTTGTTTATTTTTACTTGAGGAGGTGTGTGTGTGTGACTGACACAAATCAGTGATCATGTTTGTGTGTGCACACATGCTGGAGAGTCTGTTTGCTCAAAAATAAGCACCTTTCAACTTCATGATCACTTTTGCTGTGAATATTAATTACTGATATTAGTTTGGAATAGTAGATTCCACATATTATTTTAAATTTTCAAGTAAAAGACTTATCAGTTGGATTTTTCTCTGTCTCTAAGAGGTCATCAGACAAAATTCATACTGGATGGTAGATAGGTAGGTGAGTTTTGGCCATAACTCGCTGCTACTTACAGGGGAAGTGGAAGATTCTTCTGAATGAGTTGTTATCTGTCTTGGCATGTGTGTACATGTGTGTGTATGTGTGTGTATTTCTTAGTTTCTGTTTGTACCAACGGTAGAAATATGGGTTTGCAGAAAAGGATGAGATGTCTAAGAGTTTTTTAGGTCTCTTGGGACCCTAAGGATGCCTTCTACTCAGACTCTAATTTCCCAATGAATCAACAAGGCCAAGCCTGGTCCAGAGAAACCACCCACGCTCAGCTGGCAGTCCTGGAGAAGGTTCCAGATGCTAAAAGCTAGAGAGAAGGGGAGGTATTTGAAATTTTGGCTCCCTTAGGTTGTGTTCAGAGCTAAGCTGTAGGAGTTGGGAACTGGAATGTAAAAAGGGTGTAGCTGCGGGATTTGTATGATAGCATCCTCCTGGCTTGCCCTTGCAGTCTGGATGTGCTCAACCAGTGACTCTTTCCCGATCTGTGGGTTCCTCGGACTGGTGTGGGCTCAATTAGGGGCCCAGTGTCCCGGGAGGTGAAACAGGTCTTCCCATCTGAATGGCTCACCAGGCTTCCCACCCTACTTGGGTGGAGGCAGCTGAGGTCTGTCGCCCTATAGGCACCAACAATTGGTGACAATAATAAGAAAATATCCAGGGCACACCTTGATCTCTCCAAGGTGAGAAAAAAAAAGGTAAAAAAAATCAGTCTGTGGTTCAGAGAGTACTGTTGAGAGCGGGCAGTTTAAAGGGGAAGAAAATTGGCGAATTTCACTGGTCAATTTCACTTCATTTCGTTCAATTTCGTTCAATTTCATTCCTTTTCATCCGGCGCCGGGAGGCCCGAGGCCATAAGGAGGGGGAGGGGGGTCTTTCCGGGCAGAATTTCTCCCTCTTGCAGATTTACTTTCTACAGCTGTGAAGAACAGCCTTGGTTCTCCAACTCTGACAGACGTTTTTCAGCGGCGACTAAGGGCAGACATTTTATTTTATCGACCAGTATTTGGTTTGAGTGATCGAGGCCCATCGGCCAGCCTGCCGGTCAGTCTGCTGCAACCCAATTAAAGCGGTTAATTCTTTTCACTGCGTATTCCTCCCCATCTTTTTTCTTTCTTTCTTTCTTTCTTTCTCTAGGGGCTCCCTCAGACCACCCCGGAGCTGGAGTTGGAGGGGGACATTTCCCCTCCCTATCCAATTTGTTCTCGCCACAGCAGGCGCGTCTTCGTGGTTACAAAGCGCCTTTCCCTCCCCGATGACTTTTTTCCTCTTTTCAAAAACACTTCTACCTCCACCCTCCCCTTTAGCTACCAACCCTCAGCGACCCCCGCCTTCTCCCTCCGCGCTTGCTCGGGTTTATTTAAACTTCGCCTCCTCCAGTGGCGCTCACTCAATGAAGTTGAAGGCTCGGTGAGCCGGGGTGAAGAGGGTTTGGAATCTGTTGAAAGGGGCGTTTTTGTGACACTGATTGGGGCGGGGGTGGGGGCAGTCCAGAAAGGACAATGACAGACCAGGCTGGTTTCCCCGCGCCCAGGGTCAGGCGAATAAAGGCGCCGACGCAGTTTAAACGCCGGTCCCAGCAAGAGAAAGAGAGAAAAGATTTGGAGTGCGGAGCGTGCCTCCTAAGCTGGAGGTTTAGGCAGCAGTGGGAGGAGGCTGTGCGCCTAGGTCTTCAGTGGCAGGATTCGGAGTTTCTTCTCAACCCTGCGTTTTCCACGGAAGAGAGGCGAGGAGAGTTTGGGTTTGTGTCTAAATTATTTCCATGCATAGTTCAAAGGTTGTTTAGGCTGGGACCTGGGGCGGGGAGGCGTCCGGGAGGGTCAACCAGGACGGTGGGACCCAGCCCACACTTGTCCCTAGGACT
Organism: Ellobius talpinus; assembly: GCA_001685095.1. Lineage (NCBI taxonomy): Eukaryota > Metazoa > Chordata > Mammalia > Rodentia > Cricetidae > Ellobius > Ellobius talpinus. The sequence goes on along the minus strand of LOJH01015066.1, from coordinate 18,601 downwards.
GGCACCGTGAGGTTTCTGGAGAGACAGACACTTAAAGGTGGGCCTAGGGTGGGTGGGAGAATTCAGTCCTTCCAAATATCAGAGTGTTTGAGAACAAATGATTGGATTTTGGGAGCGAGCACTTCTGATTTTTTTTTTTTAAGGTTGACATAGATGCGCACCGACGGAGAGCTCTATAGGGAAGGCAGAGATTCTGGGCTCTGGTTTTGAGAACGAATATTTCCGCGGGCTGGAGGGCGCGTCGCGCCGTGGGGCGGAGCGGGCACCGCCTCCTTCTAACCCGTCCGGCGCTGCAACAGCCCCGCAGCCGTGCTAGACCTGAGAGGCTCGGGTCGGAGAGGGAAGAAAGGCTTCCGCCCTGAGCTCTGCTGCTGGTGTCGACGCAATATCCTCAGGGTTGTTTCCCACCCTCGTTGGACTCTGAGCTCTGTGTCCTGGGTCCCTGCCGAGCGTGATCTTTTCGCTCCACGCGGACTCAAGAAGAAATGGCTCTCAATCGCTGCTCGACTTTTCTTCTTCGACTGAATTTTCCTCCGGGTGAACCTTCCTCCGTGCTCACTACCCTTCTCGTCGATCTAAAATTTGAGGTCCTGGAGGAACTCCGTAGGTCGGAAACTTCACTATCCCGCTATCCCCGCCAACTTTTTCTTAGACGCTAGGGATCGAGAAACCCTCATCAGACTTGGCGTGTACCACTAGGAAGGATGCTCTCAGTCTTGGCTGCGGGAGTCCTGTAAGCTTCAGCATCTGAAGCCAGCGTCTTGGAGGTCTGTGCTCAGTTTCTCCGGAAACTGGAAATTGCCTCAGGGATGGTTCACCCTAAGTGATTTTTGTCTACGCAGGCAAAAAATATCTTTGGAATTGGGGTTCCATGAATCTGAATCTTGGGACTGGAGAAAGCGAATTCTTCAGTGGGGCAGCAAAATATTTAAACCCATCCCTTTGATTCCTGAAACGAATTGCCGATTTGAGAAGTATATTTCCTTTTACCCGTGTAGACATTGCCTACTACTTCATAACTGTGTACTGCTACTTCATAACTGTAATTTTGCTACTGTTATGAATCACAGTGCAAATATCTGATATGTAGTGTATCTGATACGTGATCTCCAAAGGTGGGGGCTGAGACCCACAGGTTGAAAGCTTCTGAGGTCGAAGAACTCACTGTGTGTGTGTGTGTGTGTGTGTGTGTGTGTGTGTGTTTGGGAATAGGGTGGGTACAATGCGTTCGGAGTGTTGAGGACACTGGAGTGGACTTTATTGTTCAAATTAATTAACTGACGGTAACCGAAGACTCTTACTTTGAGGTCCCCTCCTCCAGCAGGTGTCGACGCTGCCGGGCGGATTGCAGGGCTTCCCATTCAGATGTAGATGTGCTGGGCGCCTTTGGGAGTAGGGAGCCCACCTCTTCGCCTTCATCCAAGACCGGCTTCCCGCCTGTCAGCCTCTTCTGAGCTCTTTGGGTTTATGCCGCATCTGCAGGTTACTCTCATATGCTTCAGTCTTTTGGGAATTGACTCCGCTTCTTAAGGTTAAAGAAAGCCGCTGGAGAGACGGTGGCTTAAATTAGCCTCGGACGCAGACTGTCAGAGCGAGAAGATTCCGTGATCGGAACTAAAAGGACCAGCCTGAAGTCACCCAGCGAGTTAGTGTGGACCTGGGAAGAGAAGCCAAGGACCCGGAAACCCAGAACTGGTGCTCAACGCTGGTGGGCCGTCTTTGTGTTAATTCATCAATCCCTGGCCTCCTCAGCCAGCTCTACTTGGTGGAGACGCGTTTGCAAGAGAGGGTCTAGAATCATTCACGTGGTGTGTTTACAAACCTACTTTTCTTCAACATGGCCCTGAAAAAACCGAATAGATTAGTTTTGCTGGAGTGGTGGTGCACGCTTTTAATCACAGTGCTCCAGAGGCAGAGGCAGATGGGTTTCTGAGATGAGGGGCGCCTGGTAAACATAGAGAGTTCCTGGTCAGTAGGGGCTACACAGTGAGACCCTGTCCAAAGACAAAAAAACCCAAACAAATCAATAAGCATATAGATTTCGAAACCATTTCCAGTTGGGATCTGATGTGCCGGGTGATCGCCTCTGATCTAAGCACTGGCACTTACTTTGCCTGCGAACATCTGCAGAGTCTGAGGCCAGAACTGGGAGCAGTTTTCCAGTATGATAAAGATTAAACACAGGTGACTTAATTCAACCTAGCCTGGGTTACCTGCTTCCTCCTTCCCTCTCTCACCCTGTATTTACTGAGCATCTGCTATGTGCTGGGCATTTTATATACTCCTGATGTTGCCATACTGATTGATCATATGCTTGGCCTCATGATAAACTGCCTAACTTGGTAGTTGAGAACTGGAGAGCCAGAATAAGTGAATTATATCTGTAGGGTGTATGCATGTATGTGTGCATGTGTGTGCAAGTAGGATTAAAGATGTAATCATCCACTGCATGATGATGTCTATAGATAACACATCCTACTGTAGGTATATGCACCGTTTGGGAGGTATGTGATAATTTCTGTTAACACGTGTATAGGGTTAGATATGCACATATGTAGGGTTAGATTCTGCTCCTGTTCCAGAGCTTATGAATATTTGTGGATTTGCATATGCTAATGAAGCTCTTTGGGACTCTGCTGGTGTGAGTCTGCGGAGCACAGTGAATGTGACTGGGGCGGAATGGTGGATTCTTGGCCTTGCCCTTTATTCCCTATCAGCAATCGAGACCTGTCTGTCTTCTCCCACCTTCCTCCCCAGATGCAGGCAAAGCTGGGGATCTGGAGATGGCGGATCTCCTCCTCAGACTTGTCCACTCCGGCGAGTTACTGTATCCTACCTGAGCATCCATGTTGTTCCAGATTAGCTAACAGGTACCATTGTACAGACTCCGCCTGGCTCCCATGCAGGGCTGCCAGATGCTTCCTTTATTCCAGCCTGCATAGAGGGACTTGGCTAGCTGTCATAGGTGGCTTTGGAGTCCCTGCTTCCATTCCAGGAAATTCCCAGTGTCAAAAGTGCAGGTGCAGACAAATACAGTCACTAGAGCTTTCAAAGTGGCCCAAGCTGTCTCTTGGCTGTGGAAATAGGTCTAGACAGGGAAGGGAGGATGAGAGTCAGAGTTTGCTTAAATTTCTTGGTGCATCCTGGGTCTACAGGTGAGCTCTACACCCTTTATAAACTGGCTTAGACCAAGTACTCATCTGGTTATTATGAAGAAATTCAAACCTCATCAGCTGCTTTCAAACTCTTGGGAAATCCCAAGACACTGGATTGTTGATGTCTTTAAATCCCCCTTTGCTCCCTCAAGCAGGGTCAAGGCAAAGTAGAGCAGTCAAAGGTCCTGGTAAGTCAAGATGAAATAGCTTGCCTTTAGGTGAACCAGGCACTGATAGTAAGGGCGGGATAGAGGAGAGGAAGGTGCTGCTTCATTTTAAGGTCGGAGTAGGCAGCCAAGTCCTTCTTCGACCTCAGAGGCTTTCAACCTGTGGGTCTCAGGCCCCACCTTTGGAGATCACGTATCAGATACACTACATATCAGATATTTGCACTGTGATTCATAACAGTAGCAAAATTACAGTTATGAAGTAGCAAAATAATTTTATGGTTGGAGGTCAATGTAACATGAGGAACTATATTAAAGGGTTACAGCATTAGGGAGGTTGAGAACCACTGCTTTACCTCCTTAGAGGGGAGAAAGGGTAGAAGATAAGACCAGAATTTGCCAGTTAGTTGTCTCTTTCCTGTTGACTGTTGGAGGCATTGCCTTCCTTTCCCCCTGTCTTCCAGTTAGATAAATCCTATTGATCCTAACTTCAGCTGGACCACCTGGATGCTCCAAGCTTTGCCTCACCCTCTGTTCAGCCTCTGTTCAAGTGGGGGATAAAGATGGCTCTGGCTGTAACCATTGTTTCTTGGGTTGGATGTACTGCTGTGTATGTGTGTAAATGTGTTTCTGTACACTCATGTGGTAACAGGGATTCTGACTTACACTCAGTCTTTGGGAAAAAAAACCTGGTAGGCTTTGGTTTTCTTTCTCTTCCTGGGGCTTCATCTCAGCACCTACTGAGATGAGGATTATCTATACTAGGAGCAGAGAGGGAGGAGACCCAAATCTATCAAGGGTGCTGATTCCTTGTGACCTTGGACGAGGACTTCTCACAGGGCCTCAGTTTTTCTGTTTCAGAAATGGAGCTGGAAGAAACCTGACCCTGCTTTCTGCTCTGTGGTCAGTGGCTATGTCTTACCTCTTCCTCCTGGTAAGCTTAAGAGTCTTTCTCCAAAGCCAATTCTCTTAGAGCAGTGAGGATGCTGGATTTGACTGTGCAGGACCCTGCAGAAAGCCCAGGGTAACGCAGTTCAGCACGAAGTGGCTCACTTTCTTCTTTGGTGGTGGTAGGGTTTTTATGTGGGGCCTTGGGCTTTCTTCTCCCTCTGCAGGGCCCTAAAGGGTAGAGCAGGGCCTAGTAGAAGCCATGGTTACCAGAGAGGACTGAATCTACCTCCATTGTGGAGGAGTGGCCATCTGGCAGCCCTTGGGCTCAGCACCAACTATTATTTCTACAGTAGAAGGTGTGTGGGGCACGGGGGGGGGCAGCTCAAAGCAGGAAGGGGAGCCTCTGCCTCTGGCTGCGCTGGGTTTTCTTCTACACTTCCCAAGTTTCCTTTTCTTTCCCAAAGCCCCGTTAGGACATGAGTGAGGAGGGTTGCTGAGAGGCAGAAATCCTCCCAGGAGCACCTGGGCATTCCAAAACCTGAGACGGGAAGTGGCTGTGAATCCTTCTTCCACAAAGTCTTTGCTGAGACCAAACTTGAGAATTTGAGGGCTCCCCCACTTTTAGAGGAGGGATAGAGTTCTCAGAGGCTAGTTGGTAGGGTGGATCTGTGTGTTCAGATCCAGGGGAATGGTGTGTGTGTGTGTGTGTGTGTGTGTGTGTGTGTGTGTGTGTGTGTG